>JAJEJO010001132.1:110842-131065 GCA_020662805.1 Glaucomys volans | reverse complement strand
AAAGGACCATAAAATTTTTTATTTAAAAAATTTTTTTTTTTTTTTTTTTTTTTTTTTTTTTTTTTTTAAGAATCTTAACTATCAGGTGCTCCTTTTGGCATTTCTGATTTTGACTGCTTATTTTTAAGTGATCAAGCAATTTCCCCAAAACATTTAACTAACATAAACTACTAACACAAAGAATGATAATTCGTGAAACCTCATAAAGCATAACAGAGAGTGAAATGGTGCCCAGTCATAGCTTTTAAATATTTAGGGAGCCTAAATTTAAAATAGTGTTTTTATTGGAGATCAGTAAGACAAATAAAACTCTAAAATGCAATGTAATTTAAACATAGTGTTATTTGTATGAACTCACTTCATGCAACTTTTCAAGATCATTTCTATTTCTTAAAATGAATTTAAAGCTTCACTTAAACTGGGCCTTTCTGTTGTCGGGATAGGTAATGTGGCAATTCTAACTGGAAGTGCCCTATGTTTCAATTGTGGGGCTGTACCATCTCCTTAGGCTTTCTTTTCGGTTATAAAGTATTATAATGATCATTACCTCTTACTACCATTAGAAAATCCTCTAAAACACATGTTCTGATGGATTGATGGCTTCTGCTTCATTTATGTGAAAGACAGAAGTGTCTAACAAGGTGCAACTACATAAAATATTCTTAATCTTCCTTGTATTTTGCTTTGTTGTAAACATTGTGAAAATGTTCTAATGTTCCTGGATTATACTGTTGAAAGGATTGCATGGAGAATGCCAGATTTCCTGAGCATGAATGGCATGCATAGCTATGAAAGAAGGGCTTTCCTTTGGAGCAAGGGAGAATTCTGGTAAAGCTTTTCTTTCTTGGGATCTTCCTTTAGCTTCTGGGAAAACACCAGTCATACTCTATCACTAAAGCATAGCTAGGCTTTTTGGAAACCATAGCAGAAATACATTGCCTAATGTGAAATAATGGCTCATTTTCCCCACCAGCCTCTTAGAAGCTTAGAAATGTCTTGCATTATCCAAAATAGTCATGATTCTCGTACTAACTGGTATCTTATCTTGTTTTTCACAGCTATACACTGAAGTGTCAAACACAATCAGATTTTGGCAAAGTGACAATGCAGTTTGAACTAGAAGTGTGCCAGCTTCAAAAATCTGATGTGGTGGGCATCCGGAGACAGCGGCTTACGGGTGATGCCTGGGTTTATAAGAGATTAGTGGAAGATATTCTGTCTAGCTGCAAGGTGTAATTGAATAGTTTCCATCCTGCTCTGACAAATGTGGGTGTGATAACAGAGAGACGGATGTGAGTGATTTGATTTTAAAGTCCATTGGAACTAACAACTAAAGAGCTGTCTTAAAGACCAATACAATACTTTTTGTTTTTAAACAAAAGGTATTATTTTGTAGATGAATCCAAGGCAAATCTGTCATTACCTGTTACTCTTTTTTAATCATGGGTGGCTGTGTATATTAATAACTATCGACTTTTCTTGATTCACTTTTTTTTAGAATTAAAAAGGCTTTTCATTTCATATTTATTATCAGTGCTTCATATAGTCTTAATTCACTTTCATATGTGAATATAAGCTCTTACCTCTCTCCTTTTCATGTGAAATTTCTTTCTGAAATAAAACTGTTGGTTACTATAACATACTTTTCTTCTTTATATTTTATTTTGATACAAATAAAATCTCAAATGGTTTCCTGACTATTAAGTAGAGACTATTTGGAGTGTGTTTTATCTGTTATCAAATATGCCTTGGGCAGAAAAACAGATAAGAATTCATTTGCATAATTTTTTCCTGTCTCAGATTTAAGTAGGATTTATTGAGATCGTTAACCAAGTCACAGCTGTGGTTACCAGAGTTAAACAACACATTTAATATGTTGAATAAAAGAGTATTGACTTCAGTAAGTATGTTCAGTCAACAATGATAAGTATCTAAACTACAAACCCTCATGAAATGTTACTTTATGGTAATTTCTCTAAGTCTCAGTGTTGGCCCCAAATTTGTATTTTTATTTCATTTTATTGGTCTCTAAAGGCCAGAACTCAAGTTACATTTATATAGATTTTACCAATTACACTATTGGAGAAAAATAGCACTGTTTCTGATCAGTAGCGAGTATGTGTTTTGTCATTTAATAGGTGCTTGTAAGCATTGCGTCCTAGAGCTTAAGGTGATACTGTCTAGTAAACTCAGGGAGTTCAGATTTTACTAGCAGGGGCAGATGTGTAGACAGTATTTATAGCATAGAGGAGATGATCTGAAGGTAGGAAAGATTTCTTGAACGAAACAGCATTTGTCTTGTAGGATATATAGGAGTTCACCAGAAAGAGAAGAGTGAGAAGACTATGTGTAAAGACATGGAATTATAAAATGGCACTAAGTGTTTGGGGTAGAATTAAAAAGTGGGGCAGGGGAAAATAGCAGATGAGAACAGAGAGTATAGCTGGAAATAAGTTGTGAAGGAATTAGAATATTTTCTAAACTTTAGTGCTTTGACAAAGGAGAGCTATTTAAATAATAAAGGAGAAGGTTTAAGTTTTTTCACATCAGCTTTATTGTGAGAGAATTCATATACTGGAACATTGATCTCTTTTAAATGTATACAATTCAGTGGTTTTAGTATATTCACAGTTGTATAACTGTCATCACAATTTAATTTTGTAACATTTTTATCCTAAACAAGAAACCACTGGTGATGGTCAGTCCCTTTTTTCTTACTCCCCAGCACTGGCAACCACTAATTTACATTCTGTATGGATTCACTATTCTTGACATTTCATATAAATGGGATCATACAATATATTGCCTCTGGAGTCTGGCACATTCTCTTTCTTTCTTTCTTGCTGATTTAAAATTTTTTTTTTCTTTTTTGTGCGTATACTGGAGAGATTGAACCCAGGGGTGCTTTATTACTGAGCTACATCCCCAGTCCTTTTTATTTTTTTATTTTGCTAAATTGCCAAGGCTGACCTTGAACTTGCAATTCTCCTGCTTTGGCCTCCTGAGTTGCTGGAATTATAGGTATGAGCCACCTCACTCAGCTGGTTTTTTCTCTTAACATAAGGTTTTCAAGATTTATCACGTAGTATATAGTAGTACTTCATTCCATTTTATAGCTGAATAATATCCATTGTATGGATATATCACATTTTACCCATTTATCAGCTGATGGATATTAAGTTGTTTATATATTTTTGTTATGAATAATGTTGGTGTGAACACTTGTGTAATCTTTTGTGTGGACATATGTTTTCACTTGTGTATATACCTAGGAGTGAAATTCCTGGGTTATTTAACATTTTAAGGAACTATCATTGTTTTCAAAGCTATTGTACCATTTTATAATCCCACCATCAGAGTTCTCATTTTTCCACATTTTTCTCCAACACTTGCTATGGTTGCTTTTTTATTGTAGCCATTCTAGTGGGTGTGAAGTGGGTATCTCATTGTGGATTTGATTTGCTTTTCCCTAATGATTAAAGATGCTAAACATTTTTTCATGTGCTTATTGGCAGTTGGTATATCTTTTTTGAAGAAATGTTTATTCAGATCCATTGCCCATTTTTAATTAGGTTGTGTTATTGTTGAGTTGTAAGAGTTCTCTGAATAATTTAGTTATAAATCATTTGTTAACTATATGATGATATATATGACAATGATATGGTAGTAAATTTATGCAAATATTTTTCCCATTCTGTGAGTTTTAAAATTTTTTTCTTAGTTTTTTTTTTTAACTTTCTTGATAGTATATTTTGAGGAACAAAAGTTTTAATTTTCTGAAGTCTATTTTTTTGTAAGACACAAGGTAAGGATCTTTTTTAACTATAGGATATGACACAGTTTGGAACAACCTCAAAAATTTTTACCATGCACGTAATGCAAGCAAGTGCACGTAATATAAGCACTTATACATTACTCGCTCATTTTGGCTTTGATTTGCATTTCCTTAATAACTTTGGGGTCTCTCTCTCTCTCTCTCTCTCTCTCTCTCTCTCTCTCTCTCATACACGCACACACGTATATACACACACATAAGATATTCATGTATAAACACTTGGCCTTACTATAAATGATTGTTTTTTTTAACACCTATTTGATAAAGGTAATATTTAGATAGGAATTTTAAGTACATTTACTTTAAAAATTAAAAATGTGTTTGGGGAGATCGGGTTTATTGAGATGTAATTTACTTTTTTTTTTTTTTTTTGTGGTGCTGGGGATTGAACCCAGGGCCTTGTGCTTGCAAGGCAAGCACTCTACCAACTGAGCTATATCCCCAGACCTAATTTACCTTTTTTAAGTGTACAGTTTGATGAGTTTTGATAAATCTATGTTGTTAATGTAATTACCACCCAACTACATTGAGATTAGAACATTTCTATCATCCCAAAAGTTTTGATCTTGCTCTTTAGTCAGGCTTTCCACTTCCCACTCTCTGGAAATTGCTGAACTGTTTTCTTTTTCTACAGTTTTGTTTTTTCCAGATTGTTACATAAATAGAATCAGCCACTATATGGAATGTTTGGGTATAGCCTCTTTAACTTAGTATGATGATTTTGAGATTGATTTATGTGGTTGCCTACTTGTTAAAAGCTCATGATTTTTTGTTATTAAATAATATATATGTGCCTGTTGAATATTCCTAATCTGAATGTTCCAAAATCTGAAACTCTCTGGCAACATATAAGTGCTCACAATGTTTTAGATTTCATGATCTGGGAATGTTGGTCAGTGTGCTTGCCTCTTTTGTGAGATCTTGGTTTCTGTCTCCAGTACAGAAAAAAAAAAGAACATTTTTTTTTTCCCCAGAGCATTTCAGGTTGGATTTAAAAAAAAAAATTAGGATGCTTTAACTTGTAAAATCTATGTACGAATTCCAAAACACTGCCCCTCCCTCGCCCCAATCTAAAAATCTGAAACATTTCTACACCCCAAGCATTTCGATAAAGGATCCTCAACCTGTTCCAAAATGTTTATCCACTTACCAGGTGAAGGACTTTTGAGTTTCCATCTTGGGACTTTTTAGGAAAGTTTGCTGTAATTATACATATATAGGTTTTGCTATATGTATGTTTTCATTTCATTTGGGTAAATATCTGGGAATGGAATTGCTGAATCTTGTGGTCAGTGTATGTTTGTATAGAAACTATCTAAAATTACTTAAGAGAAATAATGCATACATTGAAACTGTTTATAATAGGAAAAATCATAAATTAACCAAATATGCATCAGCATGGTACTAGTTTACAGGAATTCTGGCAGTGGTGTGTTATCTAGCTGTGAAAAAGAATTAGGAAGATTTTTACTGATAATACATAATTTCTGATATATATTATTTAATGAGAAGAACAAGGAGCAGAATAATGTCTATAGTATACTTGCATTTATTTTTTAAAGGGATGAAAGATTATATAATGCACACATTTAGTAAAAAAAGTAAATGCAAATATAAATGACTGTATATACATGATTGTTTGCATGAATAGAGCTGAAGCAAAAGAAACCAGTAATACTGGTTGCCTTACAGGAGCAGAACTGTGTTTGGGAGACATAGGGAAAGTTTTTGAGGAAGAAGTTTGTTTTGTCTCATGGTTTCAGTGGTTCAGTTTTTGATTGGCTGGCTCCATTCTCTGGGCCCAAGGTGAAGCAGAACATCATGGTGAAAAGGTGTGGTGGAGGAAGGCTATTCAGTTCATGGCAACCAGGAAGCAGAGAGAGGTAAAGGTGCCAGGTATAAAATACAAACCCCAGAGGCACACCCCCAGTGATCAGTGACCTATTTCTTCTAGTCATGCCCCTCCTGCCTACAGTTACTGCTCAGTACAGTGGTCCTTTCAAATTACTAATCCTCCAAGTGGATTAATTCATTGATTAGGTCACAGCTCTCATAATCTAATAATTTCACCCTGATTGCTTCATTGTCTCCTGAGCTTTTGGGCAACATTGCATATCAAAACTGTAATATTTCTCCCCTGATCTCCAAAAGCTTATGCCCTTCTTATAATGCAAAATAGATTTAGCCCTTTTCCATGGGCCCCCATAATCAACAGTTGCAGCATGCTCAAAGGTCCAAATCCAAAGTCTCATGTGAGACTTAAGGCAATCTCTTGGCTATGAGCTCCTGTAAAGATCATATACCCAATACATAAATGGCACAGAATAAGCATTTTAATTCCAGAAGTGAGAAATAGAGCTATAGAAAAAAAGGATGGGAACAACAACAACAAGAAAAAGACCAAAATACAGCTGGGCAATCAAGTCTAATAGTTTCATGTCCAGCATCTGGGATGCATGGAGGTGAGATGTGATTCCTACAGGGCTTGTGCAGCCAAGTGCTTATGGCCTTGCTGATTGCAGCCCATGTGTTCTCTTTAGACTGCCTCTGTCTGTAACCAGTAGTTTTTCTCAGCAGATGTTCCACATTTATGGCATCTCTTAATTCAGGGGATCTCCATTAGCTTTAGCTTCATTCTCACAGCTTCACACATTGCCCATTCAGGACAGGAATTCTGAACCTGCTACACTTTACCTGGCCTCCCAGGCCTTCCTTTGAAATCTTAGCAGAAGCCTCCATGACCCCCTACCTCCAGCATCCTGATTCCTGCAGAACCACCACCATGTAGATGATGCCAAGGTCTGCCTCCAGCTTGAGCAGTAATTGGACCCCCTCGAACAACAGCTGCAGGGGCCTTTGAATGAAATGAATCCTGAGGAAACAATTTATTAGGCCCCTCTATGTGAGCAGAGTGCCACTATGTTCTCTTAAATGAGTTTTCACTTTTATACCCTTGAACCTGCCATGGGTGTGATCTTTCTGATTCTTGAGATGTCTTTAAGGCATCTTTCCTATTGTCTCTGTGCAAAGTACTTAGTTTCTCTTTAGTAATGGTAATCTCTTCAACAATCACAACTTTCTTGGCCTCAATTACATGTTCTTCTCTGGCCAAATTACAGTTTTTTCGAATCTTTCTTCTGCCCTCAGCTCTCAGTGTTCACAGTAAACCTAACTAAAAGCTGCCAGCAATATACATGCTACTGCCAGAATACTGTGCTGCTTTGAATTCCTTTAAATTTGGCCTCACACAGTGTCTCAGGATATTGGCAAAATGTAGACAAGTCTTCGCCAGAATGTAAAATGAATGACCTCTAGTCCATTTCCCAATAGATTCCTTGTTCCCCTCTGAAACTTTATGTGCACAGTCTTTAGTGTCTGCATTCCTGTGGGCATTCTGGTCTCTGAAATCCCACAAGAATCACCCATTAAGCTCTGCTTATTCTATTATAAGGCTTCTCCAGTCTTTTCCAAACTCCTCCTGCAAATCAATTCCAAAAGCTTCTGAACCACGTGATCAGGTTAATCTCACAGGAAGAACCCAATTTCTTGATACTAATTTCTGTGTCAGCTTTTTGTTGCTATGACCAAAATACCTGACAAGAACATATTAGATGAAAAGTTTATTTTGGGCCCATAGTTTCAGAAATTCAATCCACAGTCAGCTGACTCCATTGCTCTGGACCTGAGATGAGCTGGAACATCATGGTAGAAAAGCCTGGTGGAGGAAAGCTGCTTACTTAGCTCATGGCAGCCAGGAAGCAGAGAGATTGAGTCTTTAATGCACCTTTGTTCCTTTTTTTTTTTCTTTTCTGACAACTGAATGAATATATTGTATTTTCTATGCAATATAATGACAATGCTCTACCACTGAGCCACAACCCCAGCCCATATTTGCCCTTTTTGTTGCTCTTTGTCTGCATTTCTGTGTTTTCATCTGTGGTCATTTTTTGGTCTTTGACCTTTGCCAAAAGAACTTCCTTTTATATTCATTTTAGTGCAGATCTGTTGGTAAATTCTTTTATTTTTAAATTTTTTGTTTGTTTAAAGGCATCTTTACTTTTTGTTTAAAAAGATTTTCCCACTGGGTATTCTAAATGGGCAAGTTTGCATTTCTCTTTCTCTTTTCAGCATTTTAAAGATGTCATTCTATTGTCTTCTGGCTTCTATAATTTCTTTTGAGAAGTCAACCATCAATTTTATTGTTTCTTTGAAGGGCAATGTTCCTTTTCCTCTAGCTGCTTAGAAAAAAACTTTTTTTTTTTTTTTGCTTTCAGTAGGTTGATCATGATTTAGGTAAATTTTTGTTTTATTTTTTGGGATTTATGCTGGTGGGAGATTTTTGAGAAACTTAAATCTTTATGTTGATGTCTTTTTACCAGTTTTGGAAAATTCTCAGCTGTCATCTCAAATCTGCATTTTCTATCTTCAGCTAGGGCTCCAATTACATGTAAGTTAAACCTTTTCATTGTATCCCATTTATATATTTTTAAAGTGCATTATAGTTATATATAATAGTGGGGCTCATTTTGACATAAGCATACGAACATGGAACGTAATTTGCTCCACTTCAGTTCCCAGGTCTTTCCCTTTCCCTTCCCCCATTTATCTTTTATATAACTGTGTATTTCCAACTCTCCTCTGTGTGCTTCAGTTTGTTTATTGCCATATCTCCCAGTTCATCAGTGTTATCTTCTGTTATGCTAAATCCACAATCATACCCATCAATTGATTCTCAATCATGGTAATTGGATTTTTTTAAATGATTGTTTTGTGGTACTGGAGATTGAACCCAGATGTCCTGCATGCTAGGCAAGCACTCTACCACTAAGTTCTTTAAATCCCCAACACTTTAAAAATTTTATTTTTGAGACAGAGTCTTGCTACATTGCTCAGGCTGGTGTTGAACTTGCAGCCCTCCTGCCTCAGCCTCCTGAGGAACTGGGAATGGTATTTTTAGCTTTTATATTTTCATATGACTTTTTAAAAAAATAGATTTCAATTTTTGTGGGAAATTTTTCATCTTTTCATCTGATTTCTTCATTTTATCCTCTAGTTTCTTAAACATAAATATCAGAAAAATTTAAAGAGTCTTTGATAATTCTAAAACTAGAATCAACCATGGGTCAGTTTTTATCATGTATTCCACCCCCCCCATGGTTTTCAACACATTCCTTGGCATGTCTAGTAATTTTTTTGCCGGTGGAGGCGGGTAGTACTGGGGATTGAACCCAGGGGTACTTGACCACTGAGCCATATCCCCAGTCCTATTTTGTATTTTATTTGGAGACAGGGTCTCACTGAGTTGCTTAGGGCCTTGCTAAGTTGCAGAGGCTGGCTTTGAACTCGTGATCTTCCTGTCTCAGCCTCCCAAGTACTGGGATTACAGGCGTGCGCCACTGCGCCTGGCTAGTTATTTTTTTATTGAATGTTAGATATTATATATTAAAGACTGTCAAAGCTCTAAATGATATTTTCCTCAACAATAATTCATTATTTTTTCTGCTGGGCAGAGAAGGTCAAGAGTAATTGCCTTAATTCCATCAGGACTGAGCTGATGCTTTCAGTTGGCTCAAGGCATTCAACTGAGACCCTGTTGTACTCACCAGGACTCATTCTCCCAGCAGGTCTTGAAATCTAAGTTTTGTCTCCTCCACTCTATAAGATTGTATAGAAAACTAATTTTGATGTACAACCATAGAAATGAAAAGTTGTACCCCATTTGTGTACAATGAATCAAAATGTAGTCTGTAAAAATAAAAATAAAGAAGGGGGGATGAAAACTGCTTTTGGTTAGTTTTTGGCTTACTTTTTTTTCTTCCAGCTTTGCATAGCTCAAATTTGCTAATATCTTGATGGGGGAAACTAATTATATATTCAAAGCACCTCAAGTCCCCGTTTGTTTACTCTAGCCCTGTACAAACTTTTGAAGTGTTACTGCTTCTCTGGTGTTCAGCAGTGCCTTTCTGTCTGTATGGACAAGGACTAGACCCATCTCTCCACATATCTCTCCTTTCCAAGATTTTAGCTATTTTAGTTCTCATTGCTTCAGCAGCTCCCTGATGCTTTTAAACAAAGAAAAAAATTTAATGCAGTTTTTCTAGTTCTTTGTGTGGAGGATTAATCTGTCACAAACCATTCCATCCTACTTTGAGGAAAAGTTCTATTTTATTTTTAAATATGCAAGTTGAAGTTTACTGAATTTATTTTATAACCCACTGATAGGTTGCAACTTGCAGTTTGTAAAATATTGGATTAGAATTGGGGAACTTGGGTCTGGGGTTGTAGCTCAGTGGTAGAATGCTCACCTCACATGTGTGAGGTGCTGGGTTTGATGCTCAGCACTATGTAAAATTGAATAAATGTATTATGTTCATGTCCAACTAAAAAAATTAGTTAAAAAAAAAAGAATGGAGGAACTTGGTGATTGAGAGAGCAGCTAGGTAGCTATTGCTATTGCGTAGGAAAAAAATCCAGGACATGGCTAGAATTATCAGAATTTAGGAAGTTATTGGTTATCAAAGGGGAATTATGTGGTGAAATAAAGAGTGATCTGATGTTTCTGACACACATGTAGGTAGATAGGCAAGCCATGCACAAGATAGAGAAAAAATAATACAGGAAAAGATGTGTTTTAGCGAGTTGAGACAGGTTCACTTTTGCACATGTTGAGTTTAAAATGCCTCATAACACCCAGGTGGAAACTAATATGTAGAAAGAAACATTTATTTGAAACCCCAAAGAGATTGGAGCTGGTGATGTGAATTTGTTATTCGTTAGTGAATAGGTAGGAGTTTTCCAAATCAATTTTGTGTATTTTTATTATTCACAACATCAATTCAGCTTAGAAATGCTATTATTAGTTCTACTCATCAGACTAGATCAAGTAAAAGTAGGTACTCTGACAGTTCTAAATCTTGCTTAAGAAAAATAAAATGTTAATGGTTGCCATATTATCTAAAATTTATCATTTAGCTCTAACTCTATAGGACTCCTTGGAAAATTAAGGGGATATAGGTGTGAACTAAAGAAACTTAGAGGAGGAAAAGTTTATTTGGGACTCAGTTTCAGAGACTCAATCCCTACATAGTGGACTCCATTGCTCTGGGCCTAAGCTGAGGCAGCATATCATGGGGGAAGGGTCAAGCAGAGGAAAACATCTCATGGTAGGGTCAGGAGGCAGAGAGAGAAGGGAAGATGCCTTCCAGGGCACACCCCCAGTGACCCACCTCCTCCAGCTATACTTCACTTGCTTACAGTTACCACTGAGTCATTCAAACTAGTATGAACTGATTAGGTTACAGCTCTTACAATCCAATCACTTTACCTCTGAGCATTCCTGCATTAACATAGGAATTTTCTTTGGAAGGGGGACCCCCACACATCCCAACCAAAATAGAGATAAATATGGTTTAGATTGTTGACTCTAAACTAAATTGGTTTAGTTTTAAGTCTGCTCCACTCTCCATTAACCAATCACTCCTAGGCTTCTTTGTAGGGTATCTATGATCCTTGAGAAAACTTAGGGCATAACTCTCAAATATACTTTTGTTTTGTTTTTTGTACTAGAAATTGAACCCAAGAGCACTTTATTGAACTCAGGGCACTCAACCACTGAGCCACATCCCCAGCCCTATTTTATATTTTATTTAGAGACAGGATCTCACTGAGTTGCTTAGTGCCTCACTTTTGCTGAGGCTGACTTGGGAAACTTGCGATCCACCTGCCTCAGTCTCTGGAGCTGCTGGGAATCCCCAGTCCATTTTACGTTTTTATTTTGAGACAGGGTCTTGCTAAGTAGCTGAGGGTCTTGCTAAGTTGCTTATGTTGGCCTTGAAATTGCAATCCTCTTGCCTCAGCCTCCTGAGTAGCTGGCATTACAGGTGTGTGCCACCACATCCAATGTCAAATACCTGAACAGTTGTCATATGGAGAAGATTGTGGGACTAGTTTTGGATGACTATCAGGCCAAGTAAGTCCAGTGAAAAGTTAGAGATAGAGGGGTCATATTTTATTCATCTTTTGTCTTTTGTATGTAGAAATGACTAAAACACAGCAGGGGACTTACATATATTTACAAAGCTGAACTATATTGAACTTAAGCTCACTGTAAAGAACTTTCGAAACCACTCAAAGCTACCTGACAAGAGAAAGGGCTTCTTAGAAATACAGTGTTTTCCCTATCATTGGAGATGTTCACACATGTTGGCTGACACCTTGTGGGATATGTCATAGAAGGGACTTGAGTATTGAACTAAACCCTATTGTCCCAAAGCTCCTTTTAACCTTGGCATCTGTGATCCAGTAACAATGTGGAAGATAATGAATTAATTGGTTGGATTTTGGAGAAGACTGAATTCCAAAGCTCTGGCAGTAGTATTTTAGATGGTTTTGAATTTTATGGAAATTGGGAATGATAAGATGGTGAGTGAGTTGGGGAAAAATGATTGTGTTTGTTGGCTGGAAATAAAATAATCATCATGGCAGCTCTCATGTATTGAGCACCCACTATGTGCCATATAGTATGCTGGACGAGTTTTATTAAGAGCTGGCCAATTACATTATGCCAATTATCTTGTGGCCTCTCTTGGTAAAGTTTGGTTGAAACACAGCAATGCTCATATTGCCTGTGGCTGCTTTTGTGCTACAGAGGTAGAGCTGAGTAGTTCTGGCAGATTTTGCAAAGTATTTACTATATGAAAAAGTTTGCTGATCTCAGATTTAGATAAATGCTTTCGAGTCACAACCACAACCCTATATATTGTACATAATTAATTAATTTAAATATTTACATGAACTCTGCAAGGTAGGTGGTATTTCTTTTTACAGAGGAGAAAGCTGAGGTTCAGAGAGGCAAAGTAATAACTCTCAAGGTCATAGAACTTACAGGTGCAATAGGTTTGAAACAGGTGTGAAAGGCCCCAAAGCCTGTGCTCTTTCCTTTGCTAGCAGTAAAGGACTACCTCTCTCCTGAAGCTTCACTGTATAGGAAATTATTATTGTACATGATATATATTAAAAGATTACCTCTCCATGGCGGCAATCTTATACAAACTGGTTAAAATACAGGAAGACTTCACTAATCCAGACCATGTTAAGTGTCATATATTACTGAATGTGGTATATGATTCTTACTAGTGAAAGCGACAAGTTCAAAGTGTCTTCCTTTGCATAAGAATATGCTCTACTAAAAAAATAAGAATTGAATAACTTTCATCTTCTGGATTCCACAGTCATTTCATGCATTTCAGAGATTTTCTTCTTGTTTCAGAGGTCTGAGCTTCTAACACTTTGCCCCTACATTTAGTGTTCATCCTGCTGACATGCTTGGTGTTCTGAATTCTCAGGCTAGTTTGTACACTCCGAAAAACCTCAACCATTCCCTTGATGGAGAGAAATAACTTCCTTTGAAACATAATCCAAATTACCACACACAGAGTCATAGAACAGAAAGGTGTAATTTCATAGGAGATTTTCAAAGAGGTATGGTGGTTAATGGGACATTTCTTGCATTTGTCCTGAGAAATATAACTGTCCAGAAGGCCAGAGTGTACTGAAAGGTGAAAGCAGTGTGCTTCAATATTTTAGTGTCTGGGTAAAAAAAAAAAAAAGGGGGAAAGGGGCGTCTGTTAGGATTTAATGTTTTAATTTTACTTTTACATTTTAATGTATGTTTAATGATAAATTCGATTTTGTTTGGGGCTAGGTATTAGAATAAGGAATCACTGACTTGTAGAATTTCAGAATCAGAGGGGCCCTTAAGAAAGTTTACCTCCCTGATCCTCACCCCCTCTCCTGTCCCTGCCATGTCCTTAACTGAGAGGAAGAGCCTTTTTTTTGAAATTTTTTTTTTTTTTTTAATAGAGAGAGAGCGATGGAAAGAAATCACAGGGGACAAGTCCAGGGTGACAAGATCCACCATCCATCATGGCTCCTGACCACCAACAGTTGGAGCCTTTCTCTTTACTCTGTGGGTTTTTTTTTTAATTAACCTTTTTTCATTTTTCCTACTTTAGAATTTCACATTAGGGTCCTTTGTTCATTCTCCTCTTTTCTCTAGATAATGAAAATGGATACAATATGAACTTAAACTCACTTGCCCTGGGTCATTGCCAGTGCTTAATAAAAGTGTATTAGTATTTGTAGTAATGATAATAACCCACAGATAATGATGTCGCTAAAGACCAAAGATGAGATGCACCCCCCTTCCAGTCACCTAGCTTTGCCAGATTTAACGGAGACCTTGACTGCTTCAGATAGTCATTGTCCCTTTTAAATTATCAAGGTTTCATGGAGACGAGCATTCTTCACTTAAGGGATTTCCAGACGGTCTGATGTGCTGGGCTCTGGATAACCTTGTCCCTATGTTATCATATGTCATGCTGCCTCTCGGAAATTGTTTCCTGATGTTTGCAAAAATGAACTACTTAAAGGAAAACTAAAAGAAATTCCCTTTGTTCACTTAATACGTGTCCGTGCGTGCGCGTACACACACACATTCACTATAAGAAACAGTCACACTTAGATAAATGAGTGAAGGTCTTTATGGGGATTTGAAGCTGCGTGGTGTGAGGATGGTGAAAGAAATGGAGGTGGCCCAGCTTTCCAGAGGTGAGAATGAGGATGTTAATAGGCATCTTCAAATATCTGAAAATGTGTGGAAGAGGGATTTGGCTGCTTCTGGGTAACCCATGGGGGTAAAAAGAAGACCAAATGTGTGGGTGTAATAAGAAGCTAGGTTTGAAAGGGCTGGGAATGTGGATCAGCAGTAGAGTGCCTGCTTAGCATGCTCAAGGCCCTGGGTTCAGTTACCAGTACCAAAAAAATAAAGAAGTCAGGTTTGGTTTGATGTGAGGTAAGACTTTCCCCTTAGCTGTCTGGGAAAGAAAAACACTTGCCTTGGAAGTGGCAAGTTCCCTGTCCCAAGGTCCTCAGGTAGGAGCAGGGGAGTCCCTCCACTGAGTCTGTTGAGGAGGGTTGTAATCCTTACGTGATGTTTGAACTCAATCATTTGAGGTTTCTTTTGAACCCCAAGAGGCAATAATTCTTTGAGATTCTTGACATGAGAATCTAGGTCCTAGATTTTAGGTTGTAGAGAGGGAGCCTCAGGGTTTTTTGATGAAAGGTTCAAGTTTAGGATCTGACTTTAGAAATGGGAAACTGGGCCCTTTCTAATGGCACAGTATTTCTTCTTCTCCAAGGTTATATGAATAGGTCTAAGCCCTATGAAAACTGCTGCTGGCCTCATGTATTGTAAAATATGGTCCTAAAAAATAGAGTTGAAGAGAGAAGGGAGTGAGAACAATATATCATCAAAATCAAGAACAAAGACCTTTGAATGATGTTGGGTGCAGTGGTGCATGCCTGAAATTCCAGCGACCTGGGAGGCTGAGGCAGGAGGATCACAAGTTCAAAACCAGTCTCAGCAACTTAGTGAGGCCCTAAACAATTTAGTGAGATCCTGTCTCCAAAAAGAAAAAGAAAAAGAAAACCTTTGAAGGAGAATAGGCAGCAGTACTGGATGCTGCAGAGGATGAGGAGGCTAAGAACAAGAAGAGGGCTTTGGGATAATGCCTGTCCAGGCAAGGGAGGTGGAGGCAAGAAGTGCTGACCCATGCTCCTGGGTTTGGCTGCAAGAAGGACTCGGGTGGAGGCTGGACTGGTAAGACTGATAAAAATTGATGGCAGAGGAAAGAGGATGGAGATGAGAAATTGCTCTATGTTAAAGATGGAAAGGCTGTTAGGTAGGGAGAGAACTTCAGTATGGTATTTAGAGTTTGCAAAGTGCTTTTCAGGTCTGTGAGGCAATTTGGTCCCTTTAGTATGCTGAAGCCTCTGAATATCATATCTATTTCTCAGATGCACAGACCCACACAGATGGGACTAACTTTAAACGGAAGGTGAGAAGTGCTTTGGTTTGAAGGGGATATTAGAGTGTCTCTGTGGAGGAGACGGCCAGTGATGAAGAGTTTCCAAGGGCATGAATGACTTACTTGCTGAAATCAGTCACTCTTCTCCCCCTCTGGCAGCAATGACCATGTCCTCCATTTGGAGGGTTTTCTGTTTTGGAGCTTATCCTGATATGGTTTCCTACCACTGTTTCCCTGTCTCTGCTTCTGCCTTACCCTTGAATGTTAATTTCAGTCTTCTGACTTTGACCCTCTTCTCTTTGTATTATTCTCATTTCTCTGGATGAGCTCATTCATCCTATGCCCCCCCTTTTTTTTGGTACTTGGTATTTGGTACCCAGGGCCTCACATGTACTAGGCAAGTACTCTACCACTGAGCTACACTACACCCCCAGGCCTTTTTATTTTGAGACAGGGTCTTTCTTGCTAAGTTGCTCAGGCTGGCCTTGAACTTGGAATCCTGCCTCAGCCCTCTGAGTAGCTGGGCTCACAGGAGTGTGCCATCTACCCAGCTTGTCCTGAGACTCAACAGCTCCCAAATCTGTATATTTGGACTACACCTCTTGGCTCGGTTCCAAAACCATGTCCACTTTTTCATTATACAGCTCCATTTGAATGCTCCATAGGCACATAAAAACCAACATTCCTAGACCTGAAGTTATCATCCTCTCTAAACTCCATCTGTAGAGTGATATACATCTTGGGTTGCCTGAGACAATCTCAATTTAAGCCTGTTGTCCCAGCATGATATTAATAGTACCCCCTTTTACTTCACAAGGGTCCTGGTTTATATGGCATATCACATGGTCACTCAATGCACTTTGGTCTGTCCACCCACTCAAATGCCCGTTTTTATTCTCAGCCCTGTCTTGCTTGCCCTACATTCTGTATTATTGGTCTCATTTCTGCCACTGGAGTTTGAGGGAGCATCTTACTCACTTTGATATTCCCTGTGCCAAGCAGAGAGTCTTGCCTAAACTCAATAAAGATTTAATTAAGAACACGAAAATGGAGTTAAAGGAAGTTAGAAGCCAGGGAAAGTTACAGACCTAACTTCTCATTCTACAGCTAAAGAAATTGACACCCAGTATGGAAAATGGACATGATCCAGGTTATATGATCATTTAAGGCAGAGTCAGCATCAGACCCCAGATTGCTAGAACCTCTCATAGGCTATTTTCTAGGTGGTTTAAATCTTCTTCAAGTAACTAGAGGAATAGATCAGCAGTCGGCCTTCATTAGGGGTGTGTGCGTGTGTGTGTGTGTGTGTGTCTCAGGGGCTTGGGATGTGGCACAGCGGGGAGACTAGATGTTCTTGCTTCCAACACTGTGCAAGAGAACCGAGTTGCCCCTTCACGGGCTATTTGAGAGGCACCCACTGGTTTCCTTTTGGAAATGTTTTCATCATGACCTTGCCAGGCAGGGGTAAAATCAAATCTGATCTCACAGTATCTCAAGTGTTGGGTTTTTTTTGTTTTTGTTTTTAAACTAAGATGGAGATGCCATGAAATGCATCCTCAGCCTGGCTACACCCTTGGTGGATGGCTTTGATATAATTTATTGCTCAGTCTGACACTTGAGCATTGGTGGACCTGGGGACTCTGGAAAGAGGTTAAATAATTTGATTTTGAAAATATCACTTCCCAGGCTGGGGTTGTGGCTCAGTGGTAGAGTGCTCACCTAGCATGAGGCGCTGGGTTTGATCCTCAGCACCTCATAAAATAAAATAAAGGTTAAAAAGAAAAAAGAAAATATTGCTTCCCTTTTCTGAACCTTGGACACCTCATCTGCAAATTGAGTGGGTTACACTAGATACCCTGATAGTTGCTTCCATTCTCAAATTCCATCACATTAAAGTTCTTTCCACTGCTTGTGAAACCTACATATTCACATCTACCACTTACATCTCTAACATATATAGTTTAAATATATATAATAAGTAAATGCATAAAAATAAATATATATGTAAATCTGTATCTCTGCTTTGTTCCTGGTCAGAATGAATGTCTCCCCTTTTCTTACATTTGATACTTAAGTTCATCATCTTTAAACGTTGAATCCTTTTTCTTTTCTAAACACTCTAATAAAGCTTATTATTTCAACCATTTATATTTAACATTAAAGTTTAATCATGAAGTTGTTAACCATAGAAAATTATTAAATAAGTGAGTTTGAAATGAACATGGAATAGCTGAAAAAAAAATGAGTATTTCAGAATGAGCACTTTGAGAAAGAAATTTATGCATAGAAAACAATGGAGAATTACAATTAAGAGCTCTGGGGACCTCGAACTGATTTGTCCAGCTATTACATAGTCATTTCAATTTAAATTAAAATTGTAACTATTTTCTAGTCTACTAAAATATGAGGTGTCACATTAGGAGTTTTAATGGTGCGTTCTCTAGGGAATGCAAAAATGCGAGATTGTAGCACATAAATAGCTACATAGTGAAGAGCGAATAAATTCCCTGCCAAAAATGAATATGATAAAAACAGAAATGACAGTGGATTATTTTATCCTCTCTAGTGAAGCACAGCTCACACATTAGAGCAAAGAAGCAGTTCACAGGGTGTCTAACTCTATATCACTTTGTCAGAGCTGATGAAAAGAACAACACAAAAAATTTTAACTGGTTGATAAACTAGGCATAAATGAGGCCATGTGTTTTGTTCCCAAAGCAAAGCTTTTTTTTTAGCTGCAGAAAGTAATATTAATACTTTCTGTGTTGATATTGATATTAATAGTAATATGTTAATATTAATATTTGATATTCCTAATTAGAAAATTGGATTAGTCAAGGTTCCAACCACTGTAGAACATGTTTAAAACAATCAAACTGCTGGAGGAGTTAAAAAAGATGAAGTCAAAATCAGGATGTGTGACTTCCAGGAGTAGCTAAACCCTGGAGTGTGTGTGTGCACGCCCTTGCATAACCATGTTAGAATGGTTGGTCGAGGCGGGGAGAAATTCTATTGATAGGACATGACTTGGGACTTTATTGGAATGTAAATGAATTAAGATAAAAGAAGCAACATCTGGAGAAAGAAGATAATTAATTGAAGTGATAACCTGTAACAAGAAATTTATTATGAATTTGGTTGAGCTTCCTGGTAGCCAAGATAAAAAGGAAAATTGAGTTTTTTGTTGTCATAATGTTTTCCTACTTCGTTTTTTTTGGGGGGATAGGGTAACCAGGGATTGAACTCAGGGGCACTTGACCACTGAGCCACATCCCAGCCCTATTTTGTATTTTATTTAGAGACAGGGTCTCACTGAGTTGCTTAGGGCCTTATTTTTGCTGAGGCTATCTTTGAACTTGTGATCCTCCCATCTCAGCTTCTGGAGCCACTGAGATTACAGGTGTGTGCCATAGAGTCTGGCTGTTTTCCTACTTCCAACTTCTTGGAGCAAAGATTCTCCAACTTGATTATACTTTAGAATGATCTGGACAGTTTAAAAAATATTGATGAATGAACCCTTTCCCCACACATGTGCATGTATCTACTTTTTTTTTCTTTTGGATGGGCTCTCCCTAAGTTGCCCAGTCTGGCCTCAAATTCACAAGCTTCTCACCTCAGCCTCCCAAGTAGCTGAGGTAACAGGTATGAACTACCACAGCTGCATCCATATTTTTAAAACACTCCTCAGGTGGGTTGGGTGCATGGCCAGACCTATGGCTCAGTGGCTTATGGAAAACAAATGAGTAATCACTGTTCTATAAATGATGCAGATTTTTTTTTTGGTACCGGGATTGAATGCAGAGGTGCTTAACACTGAACCACATCCCCTGCCCTTTTATATTTTTATTTAGAGACAGGGTCTTGTGGAGTTGCTAAGTGCCTCCCTAAGTTGCTGAGGCTGGCTTTGAACTTGCAATCCTCTGCCTCAGCCTCCCAAGTGGCTGGGATTACAGGTGTGCACCATGGTGCCTTGCTAGATGCAGAAATTCTTTTTTTTTTTTTTTAAATATTTTTAAGTTGTTGATATACCGTTATTTTATTCATTTATTTATATACTGTGCTGAGAATTGAACGCAGTGCCTCACACATGCCAGGCAAGGGCTCTACCACTGAGCCACAATGCCAGTCCTTAGAGGTAGAAATTCTTAATGTAGCCAATTATCATATTGATTGTTAATATAAGAAGAGTATTGATTCGTAGTTCAGTCAAGGTATTTCTAAAACATTTCAAATTTCAGGTTTCCTGCCACATGAAATTACAGCATTTGTACTTTTAGTAATCCATCCCTGAAAATCAAACACTTTATGCAGAAACATGGAATGGCAGCCCATTTTCCATTTTTTTAAATGGGAAGAAAATACAATGTATTGCAGGTTAACTCAAAACCTTTAACTGTGTTTGCCTAACAGAACTAAACACAATCAAATGTCTTAATTTAGTAACAAATGATCTGTTAGGGTGTGAAAATGCTTCCAACATCTTGTCATCAAATGATCAATAATGTTGTTCATGGGCAGTGA
>JAJEJO010001132.1:0-110442 GCA_020662805.1 Glaucomys volans | reverse complement strand
TTTTTTTTTTTTTTTTTTTTTTTTTTGCATCAGGTAGTAGAACATCCTCATTAAAGTGGGTATTAAAAACTCGACGTCCAGAGACGGACAGTCACAGAGTTGGTGTGGTAGCAATGTGATCAAGGGCTATTGCCATTATCACTTGCTTCATGCTTTTCCACACTCATGGTGTTAGGAATATCTCTCCTCATGGTCATAAGATGGCTACAGCAACTCAGAGCACCACATCAGCTGTTAGCAGAATCCAAAAGCAGAATGGAAGAACAATGAGAGAACTTCATCTTATTAGTCTCTATTTTGGGAGCAAAGTATTTTTCACAAACCCTCAATCAGAAATCTCCTGACATCTTACTAGCAGAAAAGGGTTACATGACCATTTGTAGCTGTAAAGGAGACTGGAAAGTAGTTTAAGTCACATCTACAACCTCTGTAGATGTGCAAAGAAGATGGGGTCAAGGGAACGCAGGTAGAAAGGTCAGTAGAGGACAAATTCGATTGTTAATGAGTTGTATGTCCTTGGACACGTCTCTTAACCTCTATAGATTGACATGGTTTCCTGATAGCACTTTTGTTTGCATTTAAAGATGTCTTGATTGGGAAAAAGATTCTTTTTGGAGATTCTTGGGGCACCATGTGCATCAAATTCTCCAACAAAATTTACAGTAAAGACAACAGTTTAACTTTCTTTTTACAGTCAGCTCAGCGTTTCCAAAATATATTTGACCACAGTGCCCTTTTTTTAATCAGCCAGACACTTGTTACTGTGCTGTGGATCCAACCAATGCTCTATGGGAGTTTTCAGGAAACACTATTTAGATTGAAATATCTTGAAGACAGTCTTCATCTTTAAGTTTTCAGGGTGCTCAGTAGTTTCCAGCTAACTGTTCTCTTTGTTTAGTCACAGTTTCAGTCTCACCTCCTCTGGGAGGACATCTCATCCATCTAAACTAGGTCACATGATGTCTCTAACTCCATCTCTGTATTTATCTCTTGACCTGGTTTGACCTTCATACTACCACACTTGCAATAAATTATCAGGTATGACTGTGTCTTCTGTCTTGTCAGATAACCTGTAAGCTCCCTGACAGCAGAGGTAGTGTCTTATTCGCAGCTTTATATCCAGGGCCTTCCACAGTGGCTAGCACTTAGTAGACGCTCAGTGTATGTTTTTGAATGAATGTATATTTCACTTATAGTAGACTATAGAAATATTTGCATAATGGACACATTTTGTTTTGTTTCCTAGCATAATCCCCCCAACCATCTTCTAGGATTATCCCCTAACCTTCTGTTCTATCCATATGGTGGTTCCCACTAGTAATTGGACCTTGAGTGGGCCAGTAAACCCCCTCTAAGGACTTTAAAATTTGGGATAGATGGATGGCCAGACTCCCCCACTCCAGTGGATAGACATGTAAGAGGCAAAGCAGGACTCTTGGCTGCCATATTTCTTTCTTGTTGAACTGAAGAACTGGAGAAGACTGGCCTGGAACGGGGAGGGAATCATAGCTCCCCACCTAGAGAGAGATGAAGGGAACGTTCTGACAAAGTCTGAGCTCCCAGGTTTTGCCTCTATTCTTTGCATGATCCTGTTCTTGTGTTCCATGGATTTCTCTTTTCATCCTTATAATAACTTTCTCAATCTTGCTTAGGTTAGAGTCCGTTTTCTCCTACTTGTGAATCCTAACTTACATAGTTTGTTAAGTGAAGACCTTATTGAGCATGATTCAAGTGAAATAGGAAAGGGAACCCAGGACATTTGGGTTTGTGAACAAATGTCAAACAGTGAGCAGAGGGACTGAGTTGAAACCAGAACTGATGCCTGGCATGTGAACAAAAGGAAATATTAAATCTCTTTGTGTTCAAGGTGGTTTTGAGGATCAAACGAGTTAAGAGGTGTGAATGTGCTTAAATACTGAAATAGAAGGGAATTTTACAATGAACTCAAAAGATTCATTCTGGGGTGATAAAAGACTCCAAAACGCCCAAACCACAGGCGTTATCAAGAACCTAATGGCCAACAGTCTGTAGCTGTCATCGTCCCCTCTAATGCCCAGACCTCTTCTGTCTTCTCCTTGAAGAGCACTCAGTCCCACGCTGCCAAAGCACCTGGCTCATCTGCATTCTGTAGGTGTGTTCAAAGTCATTCAGCTTCTTGTTCCTTGTCTGCCCTACCTGGAGACATTCTCAGACTGTGTGAAGGACACTATCAGGCCACTGTAGGGTGACTTTGTGGCTGAATAATGCATGAATCCAGCAGTGGCCAAGGGGGAGCCTCCCCAAGTGAGTGGTGAGTTGAGAACAGGGTCTAGCCTCCATCTGTGGGGACCTGACTTTTTCATCCACGGGATCTCTTAGATTGATGGCTCAGTCCATATGGATGAAGTATCTTTAGTGTTTCCTTAAACGTTTCTTAGCTGGCTGGAAGCGGGTGTGGACTGATGAATTAGACAACAGCGCTTAATTGTTTCCAAAGGATGCGCATGTTTCATTCATATGGGCTTCGTGATAGCTGTGGGAGGTAGAGGGACAGGGGTTGGTAACTCATCTACTGACAAGGAAACAGAGGCCTCAAGAAAACAGGACTTGCCTAAGCGAAGTTTGATCTTCTGGGTGGACTTTTCTTTCAATACCCCTAGATTAATTGAATTCACAACATCTTCTGTTCTTAGGGCAAATTGGAATGTAAAGATGATTTCTCTAGAAAAAGTGTGATATTCTGGTTCCCAAACTTGTCTTCAAACCAAGATAAAACCAGGGAGATTTTTAAACAGGCAGATTATTGAGATCCAATTCTGGAGATTTGGCTTTAGCCTGGCCAAAGTCTGAGAATCTGTTTTCCTAGAAGTTTCCCCAGGAGTTGCTGATGATGAAGGTGTGGGAACCACTGGGGTGAGAGAGGCATGGCTTGTGGGTCAGGCCCCTTTGCTCTGCTCTAGCTTCACACTGACTCCTTGGGGTCCTTGGGCCTCATTTTCTCCATCCATACAATGAAGGGATAGGCCTAGTATAGGTGATCTCAAAAGTTTCATCCCAGTATTTACTTTCTGCATGTCCTATAGGCTTTTCAAATTTCTGGTCCCCAGAGGATCCAAAACAAAGAGAACCCTGATAAAAATTGTTGGAGCAGATGTTATTGATTGCATTCCCAGTATCTGTTCTCTCCTCTGGTCTAACAGAATTCAAGTTTTGTTCAGAAATCCTTTCTTCTCCCATATGGCCATGAGCTTGGGGGGGAAAATGAATCCATCTCTCCAGTCATGAGATTGATCAAGGGCGTACAACTCATTTCTGACCAATGAAACAGGAGGGGTGTTTGCTAGGGGCTTCTGGGAAAGGAGGGTACTCATTATTCTCAGAGAGCTTTGGGAAGTCACTCTCTCTTTTTTGAAGGATGTAAACAAGGAAACAGACAACTCTACTTCTCTTGGTGGCTATTTTGCAAACTCAGTTGAAGCCCACTGTTGACTACAGAGCAGAAGGACTGCATTGGCCTTAGCTGTTTAACAACCCCCCAAATTTCAATGCCTTAACCCAATACCTGGTTTACTTCTTGATCACATGAACACCAATTGGAAATCTGGAAAAGATCTTTCATGTGGTGCTATGGACTGAATTTTGTTCTTCAAAAATTCATATGTTGAAATCCTAACTTCAGTGTCTCAGAATGTGAGGTCCAGGAGATGGGTCTTTAAAGAGGTTATTAAGTCAGAATGAGGCTATTTAAGGGTGGACCCGACTCTAGTTTGGCTGGTTGTCCCTACAAGAAGAAGAAATTATGATACATAAAGAGATGCCAGGAGTGTGCAGGCATGGAGGAAAAGACATGTGAGGGTCCAGTGAGAAGGCTGTCATCTGCAAGCCAATAAGAAACCAAACCTGTGCACACTTTGGTCATGTACTTGTAGCCTCCAGACTGTGAGAAAATATGTTTCTGTTACTAAACCACTTGTTCTGTGGTATTTTGTTATAGCAATCCTAGCAAATTAATATGTATGGTCATTCAGGAAATGCAGCTCCTTCCTGCCAGTGGTTCTGCCATCCCCTTGCATTGGGTTCCTCTGGATCTGGCTAGAAGACAAGAGAAAACCACAATGGAGAATTGGGTTAGGGAGGTTTCCATGAACCAGGTTTGGGGGTGGTGCATACTCCTACCCACCTTCCATCACCTGAAAATTCAAAGGGCTACATCCACCTGCAAGGGAGCTGGGAAGTTACTCTAGCTTCATGCTTGGGAAAAAGAAAAAATGGGTTAGTGAAAATCTAGTCTCCTCAAAGAAGGTCAAGGGTATGTGATGGCAAGGCTGATCCTCCCAGGCGACCTACCCAGGAGTCTGCTCTACCTCCGATTTTCAGTGATGGAGCCTGGGCATCTCCTTGTTGTTTAGGCCAGCTTGAGCCAGGCTTCCTGCTTGGCACTGCCGAGTGCATCTTAACCAATGCCTACTTAATCTCTTTCCTCCGATTTCCTGGCCCATTGCTATGCTGGGGGCTGGGCGACGGACTGGGTTGTCATTTGAAGTGAAAAGCAGAAGTTAGTACTTGAGATCAAGTTTTCTGGGCCTTTCTTTCCTAATGGAGTTATGGGACAGAGTGTGGTGTGCTGTAAAATGATTCTTAAATCTGATATAAAACTAACAAGAGTAGAAATTATTGATAGATTTAAAATTTAATTTTTCCTCTATATATCTCTCTCTCTCACAGATCCCAATATCTGACACCATAGTTAAATATTTGTAGAGTGAATGAGCAAATGAATGAATAAAGGGATTTTTTTCTTCTCTTTTTGGGGGCAGTGCTGGGGATCAAACCCAGGGCCTTGTGCATGCTAAGCACATGCTATGTCACTGAGTTACACCCCTATCCCTGAAGGAAGGCTTTCTTGATGACTTCCAACCTCATCTTCCACATCATCATTGTCTATTCCTCCTCTCATGTATCCTCCACTCCAGTCGAAAGGGTGTGTATGTGTCATGGGGACCAAGGTGCTCCCTTTGCCTGCATTCTTTCTAGTGCCTGGAGAAATTTCCTCTGTTCATTAAGACCTGAAAATCCAGACTCCTCAGAAAAGAATGTCCAGGATATGTGTTGGTTCACGATAGTAGAATGGCAACTCTGTGAGGGCAGGCACGGCCTAATCCACATACATCCTGTCCCCTTGGTCCTTATCCTCTGCAGAACAGGGCTCAGTGGCTGCTTCTTAGAATCTAAAGAAGCAGATAAACTAGAAAACCTTCCTATAGGAAGTAACCAAACAGCACCAAGCTGCTGAATCCAGGGTTTGCCCCTGGAACAGATGATTCAAACATCTTGCTGTTCTCCCTTTCTTATTAATCCCCCTCTCTTTCTACTATGGTAAAAGATACATACAATTTACCATTTTAACAATTTAAGCATGCAATTCAGTGATTAAGTATTTTTACAACATTGTACAACCACCATCTTTATCTGTTTCCAGAACTTTTTATCAGTCCTCATAGATACTCCATGTCCATTAAACAATGTCCTCATTCCTGCCTATCCTATGACCCTAGTAACTATCCATCCACTTTTTATGTCTATGAATTTGACCATGCTGGGTACTTTATATAAAATAGGATCTTACAATATTTCTCTTTTTCTGACTAACTTATTTCACTTAGCATAAGGTCCTCAAGGTCCACCCATGGTGTAGCATGCATCAGAATTTCCTTCTTTTTAAAGGCTGAATAAAATTCCATTGTTTGTACTTACTATGTTTTATTTATCCATTCATCTGGTGATGGACACTTGGGTTGCTTCCACCTTTTGAGTATTGTGAATAATGCTGCTACGAACTTGGGTAGATAAATACATGCTTGAGTTCCTGCTTTCTATTCTTTTGGGTTTACCTCTAGGAGTGGAATTGCTGGGTTGTGTTGTAATTCCATGTTTAAGGCTTTAAGGAGCCGCCATGCTGTTTCCATAGCATCTGCACCATCTCACATTCCCACCATTCCTTTCCTATTTTTAAGCTGGGATTCATCCTCTGCCACAGCTCTCCAGTATCTTCCATTCATCTCCCCTCCCCAAACATCCACCCTGTGTACAAAGCGGATGTGACTGTCCCACTTATTAGAGAAAAAAGTTGCATTAATAGTTAAAAGTGGTATTATGGTCGGGGCTGGCAGTAGGTGATTGATGGCCTCCATTACACCCCATTAGATATTTTATTCTTGTTAAATGAAGAGCAGCCAACTTTGTCAAGTATTTTTAGTTCCCTCTGGTCTTATTGGTCCGATCTATTCTTCAGGACGGCCTGTAAATGGCCACATATGGCTGAGTGTCTGCAGGACGGATGGCCGTGCAGCTGGCGTTCATTGGCCACCAATTTACCCCGGCCCCCTTCATTGTGAGCCTGACAGCGCTGGGGAGCCTTGTAGATCTAACCAAATATATCTATTTTCTAATTGTCTATTTATCACCTTCTGGGGATTTGTGAGCCTCCTATCTGAAGGCAAAGGGGGGATGGCCTTGAACAATGATCCTTGTCAAGGCTCTCGCTTGCTCTAAATTAGGGTCTAGTTGCTAAATAACTAATTTAGTCCTGCTATCAAGCTGAAAAAGTGGGTATTCAGCACAAAGTGCCAGCTGGGGAATTGATTATGTCTTCTCTCAGCGAGTGTGATAAACCTGCCGCCCGAGCCACTGTGGAAGACCAGGGATGGCTCCCCGGGGGTGGCACGTTTCATCAGAGTGAGGCTGGGTCCACTCCCTGCATGGCAGCTGAAGTCTGGGGCACAGGCCTGCCCGCCACAGTGCCTGTGGGAGCCTGCCCCTCACGGCACCCTCTTGATCTGTGGCTTCTGCTTGGAGCTGTGGGATGTTTGCATCTGTCAGAGACAGGGACCAAGGTGAGAATCAGGAAGGGGAGAGGAAGGTCACTCTGACAGCCCCAATTTCCAATTAGAGTGAGATTATTGAAGGTGGCCCAGGCCCGGACGGGGGAGGTGGGAGGAAATAAATGGGAGTAGGAGGCAGTTAGGAAAATGTATTAAGAGCAACAACAAACAGATTTTGAGCAGAGAAGGGGGGTGGTAGCTGAGAATAGAGAGTTCAGGTTTACTGCTTGAGAAATCTAATAATGACGACAAAAACCATTGTTTACTCAGCCCTCCCTTCTGCCAGGCGCTCCGCCAGCAGTCTCCAGATCCAAGATCTCCCTGCCTCCTTTCCCATCCAGGCAGATCAGGGTTCCTGCCAGAATTCGTACTTGGAGAAAAGGAATTTCAGAAACATCACCCAATCCCCTTGTCTAAGGCTGAACTCTGGCTATAAATCTCTCCACCCACTCACATTCTTTGCCTGTGCCTGGAATGCCCCCATCATTCTTCATTCAACTGAACTTTACTGAGAACTCTTCTGAGTGCCGGGCCCTGTAGCAGAGTCTCCAGACCAGGCCCTGCCTCCATGGAGCTGATCTTCCAGTGGGGAGGGAGGCCAGATGCATTGATAATACAATTTCTAAAACTGCCCTTTGTCATCCTGAAATTAAATTGATAAATACTAGATTCCACTTATTCACATAATTAAAAAAATAAATATAGCATATATTCTGTCATATAATGTAAAAAAGAGGAAAGTAATTTTAATAATAATATATTTCAATATTTAAAGGTTTGATCATAATGATGCAGGAAAAAATAATGGAGCACTCAGGCTCTTATGCTTAACTTACCATGAATGTTTGAATATAACAAAAAGACCTGATATCCTACTGAATGTTGATGACGTTTTCTCTTAATCTTTGACATTTTGAAAAAAGAGGTAAAAAAAAAAGTACATTGGCAAATATACTTAGAATTGCTTTGAAGATGGCAGCCACAACGTCATCCTGACTCAGAAATAGTGTCTGTGACTCAAACGTCATGTGCAGTGTGGCCAATGATGATGTGATTTTCTGAAATGATGAAACTCCAAGTTGAAGAAAACAAAAGAATCTCTTTAAAAAAAAAAAAAACCCTCTTAGCTTCCATGTTGGATTTATTCTTGGAAAATTCATTATAAATTAAACCAACCATACCATCTTTAGCGTTTGAGTGTGAGATGAGATGGTTTGGATTCTAGGTTGAGATAATTATAGAAGATTTTGACCTACATGGACGTCTTGTTAAAACAGAGTGTTGTGAGGCTGAGAGACCATCATGTCTTGCAGGATGTTTAGCATCCTGCCTCCTTCTGCCTCCCAACTGCAGACAACCAAAATACCTCCTTGGGGTTAGTTCTGCCCCACTTGAGAGTTCCTGAACTACATAAAAGACAAGCAAATAAAATAAATAACAGTAATGATAATGATCAAAATAAGATTGACTTGGTCTAGCTGGGGATGTAACTCAGTGGTAGAATATTTGCTCAGCATGCATAAGGCCTTGAGTTCCATTCTCAGCACTGCAAAGAAATTTTTAAAAATAAGAAATTAACAAGGCTGAGTGGTGATGGGCTAGGAAAAGAATGAAAAACTACTTTGGATGGGGAAGTCAGTGTTTCTGGTTTGGGCAAGGGTTCCTTCTAAACCCAGATGTTCCTGAGGAGGGGGAAGATGCAGGATTCATTTTTCCATGAGAAGAAATAAAGGTGAGTCAGGAAGTTGGCTGCAGTGGGGGCCCAGAAGACCTCAGTTGGGTGCTCTTACATCAGTTATTGAGTGGCCCTGAGCAAGCCACTTTTCTTTGTGAGCCTCAGTTTTCGCATCTGTCAAATGGAGACAGTGATCATAGAATTGCCTTCCTGCCAAGTTAATAAGATCTCATGTGACGGGAACAAGTTATTTAATCACCATAAAATTCAAAGAGATCTCGTTTGTACTGGGAAAAATTAGAAAAAACTCAAAATGTCTCTAAAAAAGGAGATTGGTTAAAACATAGTACGGCATAACCACTCAGTAGACCATTATGTAATATATGATGTGAAATAGTAGTTAATGCTAAAAAAGGATGTTGATGAAGTGTTGACTTAGAAAAGCAAGTTACAAAATAATGTGTAGAGTGTGGTCCTGGGTTGGCTATTTAAAGAGGAAAAGCAGGTAAGCAAACTAACAAAACACCAACCAACCAACAAACAAAAAAATTAGAAAGATGCATACCAAAATCACAACTGAACTTATCCCTGGGAATTAGAGTTGTTTGTAATTTTCTTTTGTGTAGAATGAGATGTATCATTCATGTTTGGAATAAGAAAAACAAGCCACAAATAGGATTTTTGAGATGCTTGTCACACACCGAGACCCATACTAATCATTGGTGCTGTGTCTGAGTGGGTGGTCAGTTTAGTTTTGAAAGCCTGTCTTCATTCTTGTAATTCCCAAGCACAAAAGTAAACAGTGTGGTCACTCACTGTCCAGGGAAGCTGTGTCCTCACAAGGAGCAACTGCTTCTGTTTAAATTATATTTTCTGTCCTGAGAGTTTGAGTTGAGCCCTCCAGGTTCTTGTGATATAGAACCTCCAGGTCCTCTTATGATATAGTGAGTTTTGTTAGGTATTGTTATTATTACTCTTCCCAAGGCATCGTGTATGCTAAGCACACATTCTTCCATTGAGCTACATCCCCACTGCGTACCATTATTTAACATTTTTTTTTCTTTACAAGATCAAGGTATTTCTTTTCCCGATACCATTATTTTAATCCTTGTGACAACCCTGTGAGGTAGGCATTTTTACTTCCATTTTATAGGTAACAAAAGTGAAGCCCAGAAAGATTAAATGACTTGTTGCTGGTCATATGTCTTCTAAGTGGAAGAACAAGGATTTAAATCTGAGATGTCTCACTCCACAGCTAGCTCTGAGCCAGAGATTCACAACCACTTGGTAGATTGTTAGCCAGTTTTTCATATCTCTATAAATGTGGTTGAAGCCCGGTGCAGTGGTGCACACCTGTAATCCCAGCAGCTCGGGAGGCTGAGGCGGGAGGATTCTGAGTTCAAAGCCAGCCTCAGCAACAGCGAGGCACTAAGCAACTCATCGAGACCCTGTCTCTAAATAAAATACAAAATATGGCTGGGGTTGTGGCTCAGTGGTTGAGTGCACCTGAGTTCAATCCCTGGTAACAATGACAGCAAAAAAATGTGGTTGAAAATGCCTAGAGTGTCAGTTTCCTTGTTGCAAAAGGCGGATAAACAGCCACCTCACACCTGGCTGGGAGACTTAGTGGGGCAGCAGATGAGAATGGTTCTGGTGCACTGTTGGTACAAAGGAAGTGCCTGGCACACATGACTGCTTTCCCTGGCTGGGATCTGGGCTGGGATTACAGTTCTTGCCACTGGTCTCTCCCCAGACTGGAACCTGGTGTGCTGGTGCTAAGTCCCAAGAGGGCAGCCCTCAATCAGTCCCAACCTGGATGGGTTCGTCTACTCAGCCTGAATCTCTCAAGTTACAAGGCTTATCTCAGTCACTTAATTTTCATCCACAAAGCACTAGTTGGGAAAAACATATTTGTCCAAAATAACTCCAATCAATGCTATGTTTCAAATGCTTTTAAAGGTCACTCTCTGGAGCAAATATGGAGACAAAATCGCCAAGTATAGATTTAGTAATTTTTCCTTACAATTGTAGGTATTGAATATTATAAACAAGTCTCTTAAAGATCCCTTAAAAAAAAACAATACACTAAGTGGTTAGTTTGCAGAACTCATGAATAGAGAATGGGTACTTGGGGCCGGGAGTATAATTTCCAATGACAGCATCATCCACAGATGCAAAGCATCCTGTATCTTCAATGACTTAGATGGAAGCAAAGATGATGCACTCCAGCAAAGCTGTGTTAGATGACTTGAGAAGTGGCTCTGGTGATGACAAAGATATCAATGTCAATGTCAAAGACGTATGTGAAGAGTGAGTACAATTGCTTCATGAATCAGATGTGAACACAGAAGAAAAGAAATTCTTTGAACTGTACTTGTCATTTGAATAAGACTTTATATTAATATGTTAACTTCTGAGCAACACGTTAATATCTAGTCATCACACCAATATGTTAATATATTTTATATATTAAAATTAAATTCAAAGAGATCTCGTTTGTACTGGGAAAAATTAGAAAACAAATGCCTCCCCAAAAGAGATTGGTTAAAACATAGCCTAGTGTAACCACTCAGTAGAACATTATGTAATCACTAAAATGATATGAAATAATGCTAAAGAAGGCTGTTCTTTAAATATGCATATAAATATTTTTAAAAATTAATTAAAGATTATGGGGAGACCTTGGATTATCTTGTCTACATTCCTAAAAATTTATATATGCAAGTTGGTCAAAATCTGTTTTGGAATTTCCAATGGGGAAAAGGTGAATCTGTCTACACTTGGGGTTGTCCTGTGGTTAGGCACATTTACTATAGACCTACTATGTGCTAGGTGTGGGTTCAGATGTAGAGTGAGGGAGCCTGGGTAGAGGAGAAGCCAGAATCCCAAAGCACCAAGGAGGCCTCCTCTTTCTCTGCAGAAAGAGGCCTGATTGAAGCCCAGAGGGAGGCGAGCACTTGCCTTCTGTCACACAGAGGAAAACCCAAGTCCTTTGGCAAGGAAAGCAGGGACAACAGAAAGTAAGGCAAGTCTGGTCTAGTAGGGTGACCATCCTTCCCACAGAGCTGTGTTCTGACCCCTGAGCCTGAGTTTGGCCTGAAGAGAAGCAAAGACCCAAAGGAGACCTGCACTCTTCTGTGTCCACGGTGCATTCACTAACTGGGATAAGTGGGTGTTTAAAGTGGTGTTGATGACATCAGTGGGGTCAATCATCGTGGCTTCATGCTGCCAGAGATGATTTTGAAAATCTATGTCTCTTTTCAAACATTTTAAAATTGACATCTAGAATACTTCATAACAATCTTAAATAATTACAAAGGTTGTAATGTCTAGTATATTAGGAACATAGACATTATGAGATAAAATTCTTACATGGCTGTTTTAAACGTATCCAATAAAATACAAATATCATAGCAATTTGATACTATCATCCTTTTAAAAAATACACGAATGAGCTCTTATTTAACAGCAGGAAATTGTATTTCCAATCCACTTCCCCCACAGAATTTTATCCTAATGTAATGTATTTTTATGCTTGAAAGTCTTTTATTGATTTTTCTATCACACTTCTCTACAACAAAAAGATGTATATAAATTGAATTTTAAAAATTTCCTTTGACTATAAGCCTCTAAGTATTAGAAAAAAGTCTTGTGGATTGAGTTATTATCTCAAATAGGAATAATACAAACTTGATAAAACAACATGAATATATTGCACATTTTGATAAATAATTATTAAAGAGTTAAATTTTATTAGAAATAGGTCTGTTAGTGAGATGGATGGGGGAAGGATAGCCTTATGCAGCCATGCAGGCTAAGCACTAAAAACTCTAGGGACAGTCATTCCCATAGACTATGATATAAGTGGCAACTGCTGGAGTTTTTCAGTGGACAACCTGTACAACTGATGTACTGGCCCTGGATTTGGGGTGTGGTGATATAGTGTCTTGATTAAAGGTGACATTGAGCATGCCATTTGTCAAATTGTCCCTTTATTTGATCCCAGAATTTGTGACTCAATAGGGCAATGCATAAGAATAAGGTTGGTGAAACATATGTATGAGTCTTTGTAGTGAAGAAGGAGGAAAGGAAGGAGAGGTGGGAATGGAAAGCTGCATGATGCTTCCACCACAGGTAGACCATTTTTAGGAAATAACTCTTATGGAAGTTGAGAACCAGGATATTGATTCTTTTAGAGTAATCTGTGCTGATTATTCCCTAGTAAGTAGATCCCCACAGGGCTGGGAACCTCTGGGACAGCTCCATATCCCACCCACTACAGTGCTGATGAAGCTGTCCATGGTGCTGACCACACAGGAGGGCTTTCCACCCTCTGCCAGGCCCTCTGAGCCAGGCCCCCAAATCCAGAGTTTACTAGAAAGCCTAACCCTGACTGTGAGCCTGGTTGATATTTCATTTCAGGCTAAGAAAGAGAATAATAATAGCACCCACGTGTTTAGAAATGAATAAGTTCTGTGCAATATTCTCAGTCTTTTACTAATCTCATTTAGTCATCCCCAAGCAAATTATTCCCATTCCAGCCATGAGAAAAAAGAGATTTTTGGACATTAAATAACTTGCCAAAGTCATACAAGGGTATGTGGAGAAGGGAACATTCAGACGACTCAGATCAACCTAGCACTGAGCATTTCTCTACCTACCATGTCTTTTTAAAAGATTAAAGGAGGATGGAACCACCATATTTATGAGCCTACCATGATCCAGGCACTTGGCACATTGTTAAATTTAAATCCCACTATAACCCTGCAAAGTGACTGTGATCATCTTGTGATAGAGGAGGAAAATGAAGTCCAAGGTAGTAAGCAGAGGGCCAGAGCCTGACCCTGGCTCCCTCCAAACAAAAGCCCCCTTTCCCCATCTTAGGGTAGGTCAGGGCTGAACCCAGAGCCAGGACTCTTTACTAAAAGTCCCTTGGTATAAACCACCTTGGACCCCCTAGGAAGAATGAAGGACATTAAAACAACAGCAACAGCAGCCTCACTTGGAAAGACTGGCTTCTGAGTTCATTTGGCCCAGCCCCACATTTCCCATGATTATTTAGTTTAATCTCAAGAATGCTTCTAAGCCCTGGCCATGTGCCAGTACTCAGCTAAGTACTTCTGTCGGCACTGAGGAGGAAGAAAAGGTGGGCCCTGACCTCGGTTGCTGACACTTGACATGCAGCCATGTCTTTAATTCCACAAAGACTCGGTCAACATAGACCTGCAGGAGTCCAGGGAGGCAGGGGTTGATTTTGGTGGTGTAGTTGGGAAGATGCTGTGAATGTGGCAGACTCTGAAATGGGACATCATTGCTGTTTAGTTAATTCAGTCAAAACAGGCAGCTTAATCTGAAGGATCTAGAGGACTGTGACCATAGGTCTCAGTGCAGAGTGCAGTGCCTGAGCCTTTCTGAGCTACTGACTGGGTGAATCCTGAGCTATGTCCATGCAGATCTAAGTTTAATAATTTACTATTAAGCTGTTCATAAAATTATTTTGTGAAAATAATTCCAGCTAAGTGCACTTTGGCTTCTGATAGGATTACAAGGATTAGTTCTTGACCAGGTCCCTCTCCTTATTTTTTTTGGCAGGTAGGAGTGCTCAGGGACACTGCTGAGTGGAGTCACCCCAGGGCCCTGCAGACCTCAGCAGTCCTGTGGGTTTTGCCAAACTTGTCCACAAAGTCCGCCACTCCAGCCAGACAGCCTTGCAGGATGTACTCCTTGGCGCATGCTCTGGAGACAGCCTTGGGGTAACAGTACCTCCCTGGCGCCCCCTGTGGTAGGAGTGGAGCCTCCTCACCAAGGGCCTTCTGCCCCTGTTCCCTGAGCCACACCCAGAAAATGATGCAGATTCCCCTGGCTATGAGGGGAGTGCTCTGCTGAGAGACTGTTGCCTGAAGACTCCACAGGCATGATCTGGGAAAGGGCAGCCCAGAGCCTCCAAACAGCTGGGGAACCATGGCTAGCACTTTCCAGGCTACACCCAAGTCTGGGTACATGTGTTCTTTCCTTCTTCATTCCTTTTTCTTTTCTTTCCTTCCTTTCTTTCTTGTTTGTAGTGCTGAGCTGAGAATTGAACCCAGAATCTTGTGCATGCTAGGCAAGAGCTCTGTCACTGAGCTACATCCTCAGTTCTTATTTTATTTTGAAATAGATAGGATTTCACTAAATTGTCAATGTTGGCCTCAAATTTGCCATCCTCCTGCCTCAGCCTCCAGAGTAGCTGGGATTACCAGTGTGTGCACTGTGCTGGGCCTGAGTATATATTTTTTTCTGCAATCCTGGGCCTTTGCAGAAAGTTGTTAAGTTTTGGGGTACCCTGATTTCTTTCTGCCAGACCTTTCATTCTTTTCCATGTTTTTTTTTCTTTCTGTTGTCATTTTTCCTTTTAGGGTAAATTAAGAATTTCCAGGCAATGAATTGAATAATAACACATTTATTGAGTTTCTACTACATAGAAGGTGGTTTTCCTGAGATCTATCATGTCATTCTGCAAAGTAGGCAATGGTGGCTCCACTTTACTGATGAGAAGACTGAGGTTCAGAAAGGTGGAATGACTAACAAGTTTTCAGCTTGTCATTGGTAGAATTGATATTTGAATTCAGGTCTCTCTGATCCTAGAAAGGATGTGCTTTGCAAGTCAATTCTTGAGCAAGTTGAGGCCTGTTTCATGCCTCTCAGCAACCCTTAAAGCACAGCATCTGTCTCTAAAAACAGCCCAGACTAGAGGGAGGCATGTAACTTCCCTTGGTCCACATGTGGCATTAATCCAGAATAAGAGCATACCCATCTAACTGTGTGGTCTTGGGCAAGTCACTCATCCTCTCTGGATCTAAGGTTCCTTATCTATACAAAAAACAAAAAACAAACAAACAAAAAAAAAACTAAAACACATGGAATGGATGATTTCTGAGGGACTTTGTACATCCCAAACTCCTGTGCTTCAAATGCCACAGTAAATTAGGGACTTTTGTGGAGCTGCAGCCCATCTGAAATTCTCCCCAACTTGACCTTTTCTTAAATTCATTTCATTAATTCTCTTATTCATAAGAATGCATTTTCATTTCATGGTTCCTATGTTTAGTGCTTTCTCCTGATGATGCTTCTCTTCCCCAGTATAATTTTTTGTTCCATTAATTTCCAAGGACCATTTTGCCAGATCAGAGTGTTAAGAATCATTCACACCTCTTCCATTTGTCTAACCAACCGCTCATCCATTTCTCTCCAGAAATAATTGTATATGGTTCAATAAGTTTATTGTTCAAATCTGTTTACACTTCAGGATGCATCTCATCAGGATTTGCTATAAAGGGTGGAAGCCAGTTTCCAATTATCATTATTATATCTATTTCTATAAGTTTTCCAAATATCATTTTCTTTATCTTTAGGAGCTGTTTCTATTTTTTCCTTAATTTGTTTTTCCTTCCTATTGAAGACAGATCTGAAGAGAAAAAAGCACTGATTCTTTTAGATACTTATTTGCCTCTGTTTTTCCAACTCATCGGGGCTGGTCGATCACCTGGAAGTGATACTGGTTTGTTTTTCTATTTACAGCAAGTGTCTGCCTGTATTTTGAGAAGTTCCCCATTAATGGGACTTTGGGACTCTACCGGGCTGTGGACACGGTGGACAGGGCAGGTCAGCAAGGGAAAGTGCAGAGAGAAGAAAGAAGCAGAAAAGTAAATGTAGCAGCAAGAACAGAGGAGAGAGATTTTACAGTGCCCAGTTTCAGGACAGAATGCAAACCAGTTGCCAAAGGAGACCCAGGTCAGTCTGCTCCTGAAATGCAGGAACAAGGTGGTGGTAGCATGGTGGATCAGAGCTTGGGGGCTCGGGGGATGGTGAGGCGGGTTCCTGTTCTGTTCCACCAATTAGTAGTTGAGCACTGTGAGTAAATTCCTCAACCCCTCCTGCAGGAGCCTCAGTCCCTCAACTGTGAAGATGGAATAATAATAGTTTCCATTTCCTAGGATCATGTGGGAATTTATGTATCTATCTATTTATTTAATTATTAGGTTCCTACAATGTTCCCAGCTCTGTACTAAGCACTGGGAATATAGCGGAGGGCAAAACAGGCCCCGTCTCTGTGGTTTTATGGCGTTGTGATCAGGTTAGGGCAACATATGTCTATTTGTTAATGAGTCATGTAAAATGTACAAGGACTACAAGGGACACCTGATGACCAGGATTCAGGGAGCCCGGGAGCTCTCAGGTGAGGAGCAGGGAGGCTGCAGAGGACAGAGGCAGGTGTGTGGGTGTAACAGGGACTTATAGACAGCTGTGGCTGAAGGCACCGATGCTTCCCTTGAGCTGCAGATTTGTCCTCTGCTACCTGAAGCCTGGGGTCAGATTCCTGCTCAACTCTGCAGGTGGACATCTCATTCTTTAAGGAGTGTCTGCCTAAAAATGGTGAATACTAAATTCACTGATGAATACTAAATTTACCTAACCTGTCTTGTCCCCTTTCAAAGCTAATGACACCAGATAATAGTAGCTAAGATATTTCCAAGATTCCAGGAACAGCAAACTTTGTGGTCAGATCACCCCACAATGGGAACCACAGCTGCCTCCCAAGAGGAAGCAATCATGTCGTGATGGGACCCAATCTGCCCCTCAAGAATAACAATCTCCCTGGAGCCAGGAGGGTCTTGCAGAACCAGACCTGAAATGATGATCAACTGGGCCACTGTTGGACCAAGGCTGCTTGACTCTGCAGGCAGGCTCCAGGTCCTGCTTTTGTTCCTTTCCTATATAATCCTGATGCTTTTGTGGGTACCCTGACAACAGGGCTTAGGACTCTGGGCCCCTGATTCCCAGTGTGGCCACATTGAGTAATAAATTCCTGCCTTGCTTCATCACCTCATGTCTCTGATTGGACTGTGGAGGTGGACGTTGGCAGAACCTGGTCTGGGAAAGGGAAGTGGGGGGAGAAGAAAGAGAAGCAGAAATGTAAATGTAGCAAGAACAGAGGAGAGAGATTTTACAGCATCCCAATTCAGGACAGAATGCAAACCAGTTGCCAGAGGAGACCTAGTTGTGTCTGCTCCTGAAATGCAGGACACAGGTGGTGGTAGCATGGTGGATCAGAGGTTGGGAGCCTGGGGATGGTGAGGTGGGTTCATGAATTCCTGACTCAATAAAACTAGGACTCCTGTAATAGCTGGGGCAGAGCAGGTAGGAAGCCCAGTTTACAGGGAAGCTGGTGGAAGAGCCGTGTAAGATGCCCACACATAGTGAGTAAAAGCAGTGCTTCCTGTGGGTCCTTGCACTGTGTCTACATGTCCTTTCTGGAGACTATAGCCATCGCCCTGAGTGGGAACAGAGCTTTTGAACCCTTGCAGTCTCACTATGGACAGCACCAACATGCCCAGGAGGAAGGAGCTGTGGTCAAGGACCTCAGGGTGAGGGGCATTAGGATTCTGAACCCAGCTGCAGGAGGGTCTGGAGTGAGGTAACCCCAAGAATGTTGGGGTGAGGATCCCACTTAGGAGCTCTGCTCAAGAGCATTTGACTTTCTGAAAAAACCCAGGTCTTACCTGGATCCCTGTAGCCTCAGTCAGGGAAGCTGGGAGGCTTTTTGAATGCAAGGATCCGTCCTGTCTGGGTCTGAATGTGCTAATATTAGCTGCATCTCAGAACCTGAAAAGACTGAGAGCCGTAGCCTGGTACATAATTTCAATGAAGCTGTGAGAACCTGACCAGATGTTCCACCAGCTGCAGCAACAGCCCAGCAGGTCCTGTGAACATCAACAGGACCAGTGAACAACTGGTTTTGGCCTGTGTTGGTGGCAGACACTCAGGGAAAGAAGGATATCTGCAGCTCATTCAGAGAGGGACTCAAGTTCTGGGGGTCCCAGTCAGGCCAAAGGGCAAAGAGCTGGCCAAGGCTGTGTTGAGGTGCAGGCCCTGGAAGAGGAAGTGCAGGAGGAAGCAGGCAGAGAGGGGCAGGAGAGGGAAGAACTTATGGACTTGGTCTTAGGGTGACCAACCATTCTGTTTGGTCAGGGACTTTCATAGTTTCAGCACTGAAATTCTCATGAACCACCCCTTTCATTCCCAGACCAGGACAAACTGGGATGGTTGATCCCTGTTCGGTGGCTAAGGAATTGCATTCTCCTGGTAGCGTCAGATTTATCTGTGGTACAGCAGAAACTGCATCTATCCAGAGCTGGATGTTGATTCTGGCTCCACCACTGCTGTGTGAGCCCAGACAAGTGCCTTTATGGCTCTTGGCTTTAGTCTTCTGATCTGTAAAATGGGTATACCAATGGCTCCTTCAAAGGAGAAATTAGGGGAGGAACAAATGAGGTGATGCATGTAGAACCTTAGAAGAATTCTTGGCACATTTATTTATTTGACAAATATTATTTGGCCACTGTGATTATATTTCACAATATTTCATTGAATCTAAGATGCTGTACGATTAATCAGCTAAGGACAAATATGCTGCTGATTACACTTTGACCTGTTATATCCCAATTTGCAAGTTATATACTATTTCAAAGATGTTAAGATGTGAGAAAGTGGCCAGGCATGGTGGTACACACCCATAATCCCATCTACTCAGGAGGCTGAGGCAGGAGGATTACAAGTTTGAGGCCAGTCTGTGTAACTTAGGGCTTAAAAAAAAAGGAAGGAAGGAAAGAAAGAAAAAGAAAAGGAAAACATGAAAAAATGCCCACCTTAAGCTAGGTACCACACTGGCAGCCTCTGGGACCCAAATGGGGATAAGGCCATTGCAGCCTCCACCTTAGCTCAATTTGCAGCTTGGAGCAAGCTTCTGGGTGGAGATTCTTTTCTTAAAAATCCTGAAGTGTTAAGTACATCTCCTTGAGGAATGTGACAGGCATCTTGTGTTCACTTTAAAATGTCACCGCATCCTCACATGCGGTGTGCTGGAAGGGAAAATGCGTGGTTCTGTTGTGACAAGATCTGACTTGGGTCAGTAACAGGTGAGGTTTCTGAGCCTTCAGTGTAAAAAGAAGGGTTCATTGAGGTTCAGACACCCTCCTGGCTTTTACCTTCAGGACCCTGTGGCATACAGAATGGCAGAGGACCTCCTTCAGTTTCAGGAGGAGCTTCCTACCAGTCATGGTCTGGCAAGGGAATGTAGGCGTGGAGGGTGAGTGCCTGACAGTGGCCACCAGGCAGGGAGGTGGGAGGCTGCTTGTGGTAGGGTGGGCAGGGGAGGTTCCGCAGTCAGACGCCTCTGCCCTCAGAGGGCGCCGCTGGGACTGAATGGGAATGGGGGTGAGGCGGGGGGACATCCTGCCCTCTCCTTCTCTGTTCCCGTTGTTATTTTCTCACAGGGGCTGCAGTTTGTTCCTTCATCATGGATTCCTTTTATGGGATGATCCCAATTGTTGGGCCCCAGAACTGGCCCACAGAACTCCAGTGGCATCTCTCCCACCTGTGGGGTGCTCCCTCATCCTCCAGAGGAGGCTCCTGGAACGGCGGTTCTGAGCTATTTTCACCCTATTGTGGGGAATGTGAGGTTGTCATAAACTCCAGGGACAGCAGCCACTGTCTACTTTGGCTCCTGGTATGGGTTAGATATGAGGTGTTCCCCAAAACCTCATGTGTAAGATAAAACAAGGACATTCAGAGGTGAAATGATTCGATTATGAGAGTTGGAACCTAATCTGTGGATCAATTCACTGATATGGACTAACTGGGTGGTAGCCATAGGTAGGTAGCAGGTGACTAGAGAAGGTAGGTTGCTGGGGGCATGGCTTTTAGGTTTATGTTTTGTCCCTGGTAAGCAAAGTGCATGCATGTCCTCTCTCTCTCAATCTCTCTCTCTCTCTCTCCTTCCTGATTGCCATATCCAGAGCTGCTTTCCTCCTCCACCCCAGTCCACTGTGATGTTCTGCCTCACCTTGGGCCCAGAGCAATGAGGTTGTCAGTCTATGAACAAGACCTCTGAAAACATGGGCCCCAACTAAACTTTTTCTCTTCTTCATTGTTCTTGTCAATCTTTTGGTCACGGTGACAAAAAAGCAACTAGAACAGCTCTCAAGTAGTACTGAGCTAAGTGCTCAGGGCAATAACATCCAAGTCTGTGAGTGTCGTTGGCCTGGAGATGAACCCCCAGGGTATTGAGGGGCAGCTTCTATTTCTCATTAACTGACCTCTGAAGCCCAGGCGTGCCAGCTAAGTGGGGAGTGACCCCTGCACACTGAGGGGAGAGTCACCCTCTGGGGTATCTCCTGCTGGAAATCTGGGATGGTTGTGAGGGGACAGAATTAGAAACCTACCCCAGGATCCTGGTTGAAGGCAGAATCATTTCAGGTTGAAATGGGGTTGCGGGCTGGAGAGCTGATGTGACACTTGAAAATACACACTTATTGGTGTTTCCCCCCTTCATTAAAGTCCTATTTTTCACTGTACATCTAGAGTAATACTAAAAAAAAATAATAATAAAATAAAATGGCAAGCCCACAATCAAGAGTCACTCTTCTTTAAAATTGTGGTATATTTTGTATCTGTATTATTTTTTATAAGCACAGGTCCAGGGCAAGAGTACAGTTGGAGTCACACAACCATGTTTAAATATTTAAATCTAAATCATTTTTTATAGAGTTATTTTTCTTCTAACATAGCCAAAGTTTATCTGTGAAGATGGAAAGGTAAAATTCAAATCACAATTAGTAAATATTAAAAATTTAGATAACAGTATTTCAATAAGGCAGATTTTAATTTTTTTAGACATTTGATTAAAGCTGATTAAATATTAAAAATAATAAAACTGTGCTATTTGGTTGTCAAGGTCCATCTAGTTTTCAATATAAAGAATGGGTATGAGCTTCGTGCATAGTGTATCTAGAGCGATGTATAGACAAGTTTAAAAGTAAAACGAATTATTTGCTGTTGCAAAATATTCCTCAGCTGTTATGTGCAGCTGTGGCAGATATCCTGCTAATTAGCGAGCACCTTTGGCACCATGAATTAGAACTTGAAGAAAAAGCAAGGTAAAGGACACTTGGCACTACTGGGAGATGATAGTCTGTTATGCAAGAAAATCTTGCATTTCATGCTGTCTGAGAAGCGATACTTGACAAATGAAATTCTTTGCTTTTATGTGCTTAAGCACATCCTCTGCTACAATCTTCCGGGCACTCTGGAGCCATGTCCATCTCTAACATCAGCATCAGCAGAGCCCACCCAGTACTGTGGCACTGGGATTCAGACCCGCTTTGTCTCAAAGACAGAGGGTGAGAGCTGGAGACATGTGTCCTGGGGCTTGAATGATGTTAGTCCTGAGTTGATGCTTAGGGTTATGCTATGCAGCCCCGAGCACCAACCCCAGGTAACAGAAGTGTCCATGTCTTGTCTTCTGTAATAACTATTTGTCTGTTTGTGTTCATGAAATATGGAACATCCTGTGCCATTGGACCCAAGGCAGGGCTTTACTTGTCCAGGTGCAATGTCTATGGGTGTATAAATATATATTCACACACATATATGTCATATATAATATACATATATATGTATATATATTATATAATATATGTGCATATATATATAATTTAAAATAAATATATTCACTCAAAAAGCCTAAGATCTAATTTTTATTCACTTTGATTATTAACACATCTAAGGTCTAATTTTTAACAAGCACTAATTAGTATCTTTGAAACTATGAATGTATCTATGGGATGAATATATATACACATCCCATATATATATGTACATCCTGTAGGAATGTACAGGATGTATTAGTTCCCCAGTTTTCTAGTATGAACATTTTCTTTTCTTTTCTTTCTTTTTTCTTTCCAGTGCTGGGGATTGAACCCAGGGCTTTGTGCTTGTGAGGCAGGCACTCTACCAACTGAGCTATACCCCAGCCCTAGTATGAACATTTTCTTCATAAATATGTGTTTATTTATTTATTTTGTCATACTGGGAATTGAACCCAGAGGAACTTTACCAAGCCACATTGCCAGCCCTACCAATTTTTCTCTATTTAAAAATTTGTTCTAATTAGTTATAGATAACAGTAGAATGCATTTTGACACATCTTAAATAAATGCAGGATAACTTCTTATTTTTCTGATTGTACATGAGGTACTGGTTGTGTAATCAATCATATGTGCACATAGGGTGGTAATGTCTACTTTCATTCCTAACCCCATGCCCCTCCCCTCCCTTCATTTTCCTCTGTTTAATCCAAAGTACCTCTTGTTACTTCTTTAGCCCCACTCCATTGTGAATTAGCATCCATATATTAGAGAAAACATTCCAACTTTGGTTCTTTGGGACTGGCTTATTTCCCTTAACCTGATATTCTCCAGCTCCATCCATTTACTAGCAAATGCCATAATTTCATTATTCTTCATGGCTGAATGATATTCCATTGTGCATATATACCACAATTTCTTTATCTGTTTGTCTCTTGAAGGGCATCTAGGTTGGTTCCACAGTTTAGCTATTGGGAATTGAGCTGTTTAGCTATGGAGTTGAGCCACATCAATGTAGTATGCTGATTTTAAGTCCTTTGGGTATAAACCTATGAGTGGGATAACTCCATTCCAAGTTTTCTGAGGAATTTCCATGCTGCTTTTCATAGTGGTTGCACCAATTTGTAGTCCTACCAGCAATGTATGAGTGTACCTTTTCCCCACATCCTTGCCAACACTTATTGTTGCTTGTATTCTTGAAAATAGACATTCTGACTCCCAGCCCTACCTTTAAAAAATATTATTTTATTTTATTTTATTTTTTATTTTATTTTAATGCAGTGCTAAGGATTGAACCCAGTGCCTCACATATGCTAAGCAAGAGCTCTGCTGCTGAGCTCCAGGCCCAGCCCTACTTTTTTCAGATCTCACTAAATTCCCAAGGCTGGCCTCCCTCCTGCCTCAGCCTCCCAGGTTGCTATGATTACACATGTGCATCCTTGCACCTATCTAAATATTCTTCAAAAAATTTATTTGTAATAATTGCACAACATTCCACAAGACAGATATATCATCATTCGCTAAACCAGCCCCATGCTGATTGTTTCTAATGTCTTCTTTTTTTTTTCTTCACTCCATCCACCCCTGCTTCCAAGTTTTGTGTTTATAATTTTTCTCTCCTAAAAACACCACCACAGTGAACATCCTCTGGGGCACGTTTCTGAAAGTGATATCATGTACTTATAATTCAGTCAGGGAGAAGGTGTCTTTTTTAAAATTTTTCTTTTTTTTTTTTTGTTGTAGATGGACACAATATTTCTATTTTGTTTTTTTTTTTAATGTGGTGCTGAGGATCAAACCCAGTGCCTCATGTGTGAGGGGCATGCACTCTACCACTGAGCTACACTCCCAGCCCAGGGTGGGGTCTCTTAAAAATCCCTATGTTGAATGGGTAAACTCCGTGTCCCAGGGACACGCCGCCTGCAGCCAGCAGTAGAACTGGCCCAGGGAGTGGATTCTGGTGTTCTGGGTCCCAACTCTGCGTGAGCTTGGGCCAGCTCCTTCCGGTGTCCAGGCCTCAGTTTCTCTGCCAGTACAGAGAAGAGTTGGACAGCTGTTTCCTCAGGGTCCCTGAGGTGGGAAATGCCCTGGTTTTCTCTCCTTCCTGGGGGAAGCCAAGCTCACCTCCCTGGGTCTCTGTCCTTGAGACCACCCTGCCCCCTGCTGGCGGGATGCCAGATGCCAGCCTTGTTCCTGACTCCCTCAGGGAGAGTCCTTTGCAGTTTGTTCACCATGAAACCAAGAAGCAACAGGAGGTGGAGAAGTTGGTGACATCACCATTAAAATTCACTTGGCCACCATCTCACTGTTGGAAATCACGTTTTTTGTGCTGTCCTTCCAAATATCTCATTTTATTCATTTGTCCAGCAAATGACCCTAATGTGTCTCCTTCAAGCCAGGGCTATGTTAGGGGCTAAGAATTTGGTTTTGTCCCTGAGGAATGCACAGGCTGGAGGGGCAGCAGAACTGGCCACAGGTTATTTCCATACAGTACAGAAGGAAAGATATGGAGAACGTGCTTTGGTTGTTTTGTTATTTGGCTACTGCTGGACTTTGAACTCCTGCCACTCATTTGTTTGGGTGAAGATCCCAAATAGACGTAAACTGGATTGAATGGTATCCTGCCCCCCACCCCAAATTCTTGTCTACCCACAACCCATGAATGTGCTTATGGGATCTTTGCAGATATAAAAAGATTAGGACAAGGTCAGACTAGTGGGCCCTAGTTCAATGCTGGTGTCCTAAGAAGAGAAAACAGAGGCATGGAGAGACTCACAGGAGGTGCCATGGGAGGGCAGCAGGAGACAGGAGAGCTGCATTGTAAGCCAGATGCAATAAGGACTGCCAGGAGCTGCCAGAAGCTGGAAGAGGCAAGGAAGAGTCTTTAGAGAGAATCTGACCCGTTTTCTCTAAAGAGGTTGACTGTGGACTTAGCCTCTGGAGCCGGGAGACCATAAATTTTCTTTGTTTGAAGTTACCTAGTTTGTGATAATTTGATAGCCCTAGGAAACTAACAAAACAGTAACTCCAAGGATGAAAACTGGCAAAGTGTGCAGTACTAGGAATCAAATTGTGTGTGTGTGTGTGTGTGTGTGTGTGTGTGTGTATGCATGTGTGCACTCACAAACTTGCATTCACATACCTGGGTGGGAGGATCTGGAAGGCCAGTTACTGACTGGCTGTGTGACCTTGGGTGAGTTCCTTCCCCTCTCTGGGTATTGGTTTCTTGGTCTGGATAGAAAGATATTGAATTAGTCCAGTGGTTTTTACAATTCATTCTGTGGCTGATTAATGTCCTAAAATTACATTCTTTGGGATTGTGCCAAAACCAATTTATTTTTTAAGTTCCAGGGCCCTTTTTCTCAAATAAAGGTAAACATAGGGGCTTATATATAAAGGAGTACCAGGTAAGCTGTGCCAGACAGAAGGCTGAGGTTTGTTAGAGCTTTGTTGAGTATCCCTGACCCTTCTCCAAGGACATGGTGGTTGTGCTGTATCCTATACTGTCCCTTTGGCATAGAAAGGGTGACATTTGCTGTCAAATGATTGTGGGCAACAACCTAACAGGGAGTCATTTCTTCATTATATAACAGAAAGCTTTGTTTTGTCTTTGGGGTTTGTGGAAATTTCACGTGGGTTCAGATAGGGTGAGTGTATTAGTATTCTATGGCTGCTATAACAAATTATCTCAAACCTGGTGGCTTCAAACAATAACAGTTTATTGTCTCATAGTTCTGGAGGCCAGAGTGCAACATCGGCTTCTCTGGGCGGAAATCAAGGTGTTGGCAGAGTCACAGGCCCTCTTCCAGCTTTTGGTGGCTGTTGTCTTGTGGCTTTGGTCCTCCAACCTCTGCCCCTGTGGCTACATTGCCTTGATTCTATCTGTGTTAAGCCTCCCTCTACAGTTCTTGTCCTTAGGCACCCCCCACCCCCAGAGAATTGAGGCGATTCTATCTCAAAAGCCTATTTCACTACATAACACTTAGAGTGTAAGTGGGCGCACGCCTGTAATCTCAGTGGCTTGGGAGGCTGACACAGGAGAATTGTGAGTTCAAAGCCAGCCTCAGCAACTTAGTGAGGACCTAAGCAACTTAGCAAGACCCTGTCCCTAAATAAAATACCAAAAAGGACTGGGATGTGGCTCAGTGATTAAGAGTCCTGGGTTCAATTCCTGGTACCAAAAAAAAAAAAAAAAAGATTTAGAGCCTAGTCTAGGGATGAACACCTGATATCCTGGGGGGTGGCATTTATTTTTAGCCTATTAGAAAATGATATGTCTACATGAGCCATGGCAGGGCAAGGGCTGTGGGTGGCCTCTCTACTGAGCCTGGGAGAGACCAATTCCTCTGGAAGGTGCCCAGCAGGCAGGGGTGCACCCAAGGCCATCTAGCTGTAGCTGATGACCTTAGATCAATTTGGCGGGGACTGACTGGGTAGCAAATTGTCTGGGGATGATGGCAAGACATGGGAATTGCTATGGTCAGTCACCTCTCAGGCCCCGAAGAGAGATGGGGTGTAAACAACTCTGAGAGAAGGCGGAGTCTGGTCAGGACAGGCTGAGACAATCAGTGGGGCCACAGAGTGGAGATGGGTCCTTAGAGAGGACAGTGTCATTCTCATGCTCTAGGTGGTCCAGAAAAAGAGACAGAGAAAGAATAGTGATTATTACCATAGTAACTTTTGTTGTTAAAAAATTAAAGATGCAATGGCCACCATGTAACATGTAGGTGATGCATATAAGCAAAGAGAAGAAAATAAAAATCACCTACAATTTCAGTGCCTGGTCATCAATCTCATTGTCTCTTGTCGATATCTCAATATTTCCTTCCAGCAATTTTTCCTCTGTAGATTTCATTCTGCATTCTGTTTTGTTGCAGGCTTCTTTTTAGAACACTGAACAATTAATAATTTTGTGTCAATATCAGTTTTGTAAAACTGTTAAACAGGATACATAATATTCCATCCAGTGGATTCCATCAAATGGATGGATCATACTTTAATCAATTCCTAATGATTGATATATACATATATTATATATTTCTGTTAGAAGCAGAATCTGTAATAAAATTCCTAAAATTCTTACATCTTTGTTGACACAGTTACTTATTTTTCTCCAACGTTTTAGGTTTGGAGCTACAGTGTCAAAGGGTAAGCTCATTTGGCAGCCATACCTGCCTTCCAGGAAGGTTGTTCTGATCTACACCCTGTGCAGTGCTGTTTGAGGGTAGCAGTAACTCCCCACATTCACCAAAACTGGCTTTTATCAGCTTTTAACCTTTGTCAATTTGATTATCAAAAATGGTCTTGAGGGGCTGGGGTTGTGGCTCAGTGGTAGAGTGCTTGCCTAGCACGTGTGAGGCACTGGGTTTGATCCTCAGCACCATGTAAAAATAAAGTTACTGTGTCCATATACAACTAAAAAAAATTTTTTTTTAAATGGCCTTGAACTGGTTTAATCTGTGTTTCTAAGATCATTATGGATCTGAAACATTTTTTTGTATGTTTATAGGCCAAGCAGATGTATGTATTTTCTGGGGCAATTTTCCTATTTCCCTCATCAGTGGGTTTGGGTGGGAATCTGATAGATTCCCAAGCCCATCTGGTATGTGAGGACAGGAGACCGTGACCCCCCATTTTATTGACGAGGAAACTGAGGTTCAATGAAGGTAAGTGACTTGCCCAAGGTCACTCGAGCAAATAAGTGCAGGCACTGAGACATTGGGGCTCTGGAGTCACTCTCTAGTACTTTGTCCACTGCAGCACATTGATAAATGACCCTCTCCTATGGTTCTGGGGGAAAAAAATCAAGCCTGCCTTGTTTCAATTTAGTCTTGATTTTTAAAATAATCTATCCTGTAACATACAGTAGAGTTAGCAGAGAAAATATGTTCTGCCACTTACTGCTAAAGGAGCTGGAGATCCACGGTGGGCTGTGACCCTTTAAGAGCGTGTCCTCCATTCTGATAAATCAGGTCCTGGAAGGCCGTGTGGGAGATTAGTGCTGACGGGTGTGGAGACTGGTGGTGCAGTTATTAACAGGACACCATGACTGCAGATGAGCTGGCTCACAGTGCACATGAGCACCTGGACCCCTGAATGGAGGGCCGGACGCTGACAGCAGCCTGGCTGATTATCCACCCACCCAGGGATGGTTGTGCCCATCCTTCCACCCTTCTCTGTCCTGTTCATCTTGTGGCTGCTTGCAATGCTTGGGGTTGGGGGATAAAAGGGCTGGGTCCCAAGTCTGACTCTGTGTGGTTTTATGTGGCACCATATTCAAGTCCTGGCTCTTCTCTGCCTTAGTTTCTCTCAAGTCCAAAAGGCTGAAAATGATAGTCCCTTCCAAGTCTAGGTCTCCTGGTCTCCCCACAGCCTGTCTCCGGTCTTTCTGCCTCTTGGCTGTCTGAATACCTGGGAAGACAAAGAGTCACAGAATGTAGTGTTCAGTGGACCTTTCTATCTTGTCACCCAAGCTCAGGCCACAAACTTGGGTTTGTGAGAAAGGTGACTTTATCTCTCACTGTCAGGTCTTACTTTCTCTTTTGAGTCATTCAGCTATGTAGCAGGAAGGTCATCTCAGAGAGCTGCAAGTCCTCTGTTTCCTTCAAGGTCTCTCTTCCCACTCTGCATCTGTCAGATTGTGTCCAAATTTTGAGTGGGGTTCACTTAGTGCCTTGACAAAAGAGAGCTGGGGGCTGCCTGCATTCTGGGAGACACCCATCTCTGCTGTCAGTCTTTGAGCCGTGGTCCTGCTGGCCTTTGGTCATTGCTCACAGGCTGCTGCTCCACCATCCAGCACTCCCAAGACAGACCTCTCCTGAAGGGACACAGTCTCAGTTACCTGCCTTACTGCTAAGGGACACTGCTCTCTACATACAGCCATTTCTATTCGTCACCCCCACAGCATGCTTGGCCCTCTGAAACAGGCTTGGGCCTCCCTGGGTCTGCAGGGGACAAGGCCCAGCTCTCTCCCAATTTCAGTCTTCTTCAAAGACAGTTGAAATTTGCTCTCCCTACAGCCCCAGGCTCAGACCAGGAAGAGCAGAATTCAGGGCTTTTCTCAGGACTCTCTCCAGCGTGCCAACTCTGAGCTGGTTCTCTTCCCCAACCTGTGCCCAGATGCTCAAAGCCCGACTTTTCTTCAGGTAAAACCCATCCTCATACTTTCTACTCTTCATGCTTCTCTTCCAAGGCCAGAGCCTGGGCAGCCAGGTAGCACCCATGGTGTTGGCAACTGCCCAGATGATTTGGCTCAAGAAGGTGATTTGGCATCCTCCCCGCCACTGCCCTAGGACAACCTCCTGGTCACACCCCCTCTGCTACTTCCCACCAGCCATAAAGGGGTGGAGATGTGGTCCAGGTGGGGGCTGCAGTAGTCGCCACTAATTGGTTTTGGTCAGCATCTCAGATTCAACTCTGGACTCCACACTTTTTAATTTTTAAAAAAAGTCTATATTGTTTACTTTTATTATTACACAAGTAGTCACAAGTAGTGCACATTTGTTATAAAACAAAATACTGTGCTATGATTTTAACGTGATTTGTCCTCTCTGAAGCTCATGTTGGAGTTTAGTCCCCATTGTGAGGTAGGAAGAAGCTGGAACCCAACTTCACCATGGCATAGAGGTGGGACTTCTGGGAGGTGCTTAGGAGTAAAGTAATCAGGGTGGAGACCTCATGATTGACTCCTGGTAACTTTATGAGAAGGGAGTGAGACCAGCAAATGTCTCTTATCAGGTGATGCCCCATGTCACCTCAGGACTCTGCCAGCAAGAAGGTCATCAACAGATTGGACCCCTCAACCTTGGACCAAAACTATGAGCCAAAATAAACTAAAGTATATCTTACCCAGCCTGTAGTACTGTTTTTAGGAAAAAAAAGTGAACACACAGATAAGCAAAAAGAAGAAAAGAAAAATCTCACATAATCTCAATAATCAAGGGAAAACCCTTTTAAATATCTTGAGGTCTATCATTATCTCTGCATATATATTTTTCATGTTTACACAAAAGGAATCAGAATGTATGCCTTATATTTCACTAACTATAATTCTAAAATCTTTATGTTCTACTAAATAGAATTCTGCAACATTATTTCCAACAACAATATAGTATTCTAGAAGGAGCAGAAATGTAACTGGCCATCACTATTATTGGACATTAAGATATTTCTAATGTCTTAATTTTGTTAAACTGAACAATATTAAATTTCTGATTAATCAATTAATTAGTTAATTACCAAGGATTGAAACCGGTGGCACTTAATCGCAGCCCATTTGTTTTTTTTTATTTTGAGACAGAGTCTTGCTAAGTTGCTTAAGTCTTCCCTAAGTTGCTGAGTCTGGCTTTGAATTTGCAATCCTTCTGCCTCAGCCTCCCAAGCTGCTGGGATTACAGGCTACCACCCCCAGTGAAATTTCTGATGTTTGACTCCACCTAAGAAAGGGCAATTTTACATATTTAACCTAACATAAATACTGTGATGAACATCCTTGAGACCAATCTTCATGTCATTATTTTTATTACTTCTAGGATTACATTCCTAGAAATCCACTTGGAAGTGAAAAGGGACCCATGCTTTTAAGCAGGCCCACACTTTAGTCACTGATCTTCTGCTCTGTGTCCAAAACAAACCAAGGGAGAGAAGGGTAAGGAGCAGTTTCAGGGGCTGGCTGTTAGGTATTGGGCTTAGCAGAAGTCCCAAGTGATGCTCTCACTAGAAGTGGCCTTGGAATAGTTATAGCTCAGAGGAGCCACCCCTACTCTGGAGAGCAATCAACAGGTTTTCATAGTGGAACAATGACATTTTGTTTCAAAGATGTGGGTATTTCAGCAAAGGCTTGTGCATTTCAAGCCCTATCCAACTTCTGTCAGGCTTTGAAACTCTGAGTGAGTTTAGGATCCTCTGAGTCTTGAGATCAAAACCCCCTTTTCTAGGGAAAGGTGATTTACTAATATGGTGGTCTTGCCCATCCTGCTCCTTAGACATGAGGGCTTTTTAAAGGACTCAAAATTGCCTCCATGGTTTTGGATGTTTAAAAGTACAACATGGTCTTGAGGGTGGACCCAAGCCTTGCTGTGGAGGGAAGTTCATGGATTCCATGGTGGTAGACCTCTTGAACCCTCCAAGTGTGCAGGCTGAATTTTAAATAATTGTCCTTTTTAATGATGTAAAGCATGTCATCTAGATTAAAAAATAAACACACTTTATTTCTTTCCCAGTCCTTTCTTCCTCTCTCCCAGGGCCAGATGGGGATTGCTTGAATATTTCTGGCATATTTCACATATTTAATAACGCCCTTGGAGGTTCTTCCACATCTGATGAAAATGTGGGATTAAACTCTGCCTATAGATACAGTTCACAGAAAAGAAAGCTAGTGGTGTGGTGTGTTTGTGTGTGGTTGTGTGTGTGTGTGTGTGTGTGTGTGTCTGTTGGGGTGGGGGAAGCCTCCTATTTTGGAAGCAGCTGGGCCTACAAGCCAAAAGCTTTGTACCTTTTATCTTGAGCAACAAAGTAAACTGTTTCTCTGCGCCCCCTCCTCTACCTTGCCTTTTGAGGGTAGAGGAGGGGAGAGAGAAGAAAAAAAAAAAAAATCACGGTAGCTAACTAAGCAAAGTAGAGCCGTTTCTGGAAAGAGCCAGGCCTTCCTGGACAGCTTTCCGCTAGCTCTCTTGAGCTGCAGCGAATCCAAGAAAATAATTAAAGCTTTAATTTATTTATACATCTTCTCTGCAGATACTATAGATCCAACAACTGCGCTTCCTAATTGATGCGCTCGGAGCCCTGCCGGAGCCTGCTGCATGCGGCTCGGGCGGGCAAGTGCCGGTCCCGAGGCCGCTGCCTTTCAGAGCGCGGACCCCAGGCCGGGCTGTCAGCCCCCAAGGCGGCAGAACAATGGCTGGTGGCGGCGGTGGCGGCGGCCCCGGCGGGCTGGCCTGCGGACGCCGCACCTGGGTGATGGGCACCTCCCGAGACGCCCCGGGACTGAGGACCTGACAGGCGCGAGCTGCCTCCTTAATAGACTGCGGGAGTGTTCTCCGGGAGAAGTCGGCGGCGGTCCCCGAGGAGAGATCATCAGGCAGAGTGGTCCCCGGAGCAGGATTTATTAGCAGACAGGATGGGGAAGTTGATTAGCCTCCGCGGCTGAACGGACATCCTGTCAGACAGGCCTCTTAATCCAATCACTTACCTGTCGAGGGGAGCGTCGCCGCTGTGCGCTCCGCGGCCCGCGCCTCCTGCCTAGCTCGCTGGCTCGCTGGCTCATCGCCTAGGACGCGGCGCGCAGGTCGGGACGTGGGGACACAGTCTCCGTCTCCCCGTGGCCAGGCTCGCTTCCTGATTTCCTTTGCTGTTCATGCAATGTCTCCTGCATAGAAACCTTATCTGACCAAATCCCAACTCCTCTTCCCATTCCTGAACCTCTCCAGTGTGATTCCTTGTCCTTGCTCCAGTTTTGAATGCTTTTCCTCTTTTTTCTTTTTTCTTTTTTTTTTTCTGGACTTTCATTTTGCCCTTAGAGATCTGGCTCACAACCCCTGTGTTCCCTGATCACATCTCCCCTCCCCCTAGCCCAGGTCATTTCTCCCACCTGGAAAACTGTATCTGTCTCTGCCTTGACCCGGATCCTGCCCCCCACCACATACCAGCTCTGTGACCTTGGTCAGATGACCTCACCTGGGCTTCTTTCTTGGTATAATAGCAAGCTCTGCATAGGGTTGTCTTGAGGACCAAATGAGAGGGTGCACATAGACAGCTGCCCCATAGTGGTGCTAGGTGATCAGCATTTGTCTTTCTCTGTGTGGAGGTCATCTACCCCTTCCTTGTGGTGAGTTCTATGAAGACAGGGGTCAGGCCTTCACTATCTCCTTCCTCCAGAGAAAGTACAGTTCTTTGTAGATAATGGGCTGAATGTTTGTTGAATAAATGAAACAACTGCCTGCCACATTGTGGACCAAGTATGGCAGATCATCTCTCTAAGTGACCCCACAGGCCCATCTCTGGCTGATCTGATCATGGAAGAAGCAGTGTAGGAGGGACAAGGGCCCCACAACTGCTTTCATGTGGCAGGCATTGAGATGTGTGTTCTCTCTAGCTCTTGTCAAGAGTTTAGGAATTCAGACCCTATTGATCCACTGCATCTTCAAAGCCATCAATCATCATTAGGAAACAGGACCTGAGCCCCTGGATAGGGTGGTTGGCACTAGGTAATTTAGAGGATTTTACACACACACACACACACACACACACAGACACGCACACAGACACACACACACAGACCACACACATACAGACATGGGTAAACAGTTCACTTAGACCAGAACTGAACACTCAGCTGGCAGGGAGGGAAAGAACTGAGGGGACTTGGAGAACCAAAGGCAACTGACTAGGAAGTGCATTAAATTCTGCTTCCCAGTCACAGATATTTGTGGTTGACCATTATCATCTGTGAGCATTTGACTGGCAAAAGTGGATGCTGAAGTCTTGCATAAGCCTTGTCACTTCCTTCTGATGTCTGCTTTTTCCTGCTCACAGCCATCAGTCTTACCTGAGTCAATGTCAAGCTCATTGGTCTCCAGTTCAGGCCATCTTCTTTATTTCCCTTAAAAAACAAACCAACAAAAACAGTTCCAGAATAACATTTGCCAGGTCACAGCCATTGGCAACTACTTCATGGCTTGTTGTTTCTCAAAGATTTCCAACCATGCCTTGGTAATCTTGGTGTGGCAGAACTTACCATTTTAAAGGGATTCAGAGCACCCAGGGGCTTGTCAGTCACTGCTATCTCCTGACTAGCTGTGTGATCCTGGGCAGGGGGCAGGGAGGTGAGCATTTAACCTCAGTGAGCTTCAGTTTCTTTATTCATCAAATGGGGATATTTGGTTTACCATCATGAGGAGAAATTCAAGTGTAAAATGAGGTAATGATAGGAATGTGCTTTTAAAAGAACAATACTATACAAAATTAGGGTAGAATTACTATCATGTTCCTAAAGTACTGATCACTTTCAATGCCCGATGTGCAAACGTAGAGGTGACCAAGTCTCACTCTGCCCTCATTGGTTTCACAGGCTACTGGAGGAAAGAGAGAAAGGTGGGGACATTGGCTAAGACACCAGGCAGGAGGAAGTCAGTGCTCTGAAAAGGAACCATCAGAGAGCTAAGAGAGGGCATAGGAGCTGGGAGTAGAACAGCCTCCATCCTCAACCATGGGTCTGGAAAGACTTCATGGAGTGGGGACATTGTGCTACACCTTGAAGGGACATGGGATTAAACTGATTGGGGAGAGGATCACAGGCAGAAGGGACAGGGAGGGAAAGGCAGATGGGGGCCAGATGGTGATGGAGGAGGGAGAGTGGGGTGGAAGGGCAGATGAGGCCAGATCTGCAAAGCCTCGGAAGCCTGGCTGAGGAGCACCAACTGTACATCACAATTGCCTGCACATCTAGAAAGAGGATTTTTCCTAACACAAGTGTCTCAGTCTTTCCCATCATAGCCTCAGTGGAGGGACTGACCATATGGAGAACCTGTGCCTCGAGAGCCATCAGGGGAGCCTAGAGGCTGGGCTTGGAGTTAGACCTGTCTCAAGTGCTGGCTTACCAGCTGTGGAACTCCAGTCAGGGAACGGAACTTCAGTGTCCTTATTTCTAAAAGGGGACCATAATCATAATGGATATCTATTAAACACCAAATGCTTTGTAAGTATCATCTCATTTAATCCCCACAGTACTGTTGAGAGAGGGAAGAATAGACATTACCCTATTTTACTGATTGGGAAACTGAGGCTCATACTAGCCCTATGTAATTCATGAAGTCCCTTTGTATGATGATGTTTGGTAAATGCCTGCTGTGGTCCAGGCTTATCACACATTTTACTTCTTCATCAGCACAATTGCTGGACCTTGCTCCTTCCAATCCTGGAACTTCTGTTCTCTCCACTATAGTGTGTACAGAGAAGGTTAGAACTGGCTCAAAGTCACACAGCTGGTGGATAGCTGGTCTTGCTGTCTGTTTCAGTGGATGTGATGGGAGTGAATGTCGGGATTTCCCCTTTTGGTGGGGGGACTTTGCATGGGGATAGTCAGTCTTCAGAACTGCAGATTCTGTGGAATTTGTTATCTGACAGATTTGCTTAACACTTCTGTTGCCGATGTCAATATGGAGGCAGAGGTCATGGAACTGACACTTTAAAACTCCCTATCCAGAGCCACCCTCTCATCCATTTATCTTCTTTTGTCTCCAGTTCTTGCTTTGAACATTGCTACTCAGACCTTCTCGAAGGGGAACCAGCTGTGGCTTCCCCAACCCTCTCCAAAAGGAGACACAACTCTGATTTGTTCTCCTTGGTCTCCTGGAAGCAGAATCTTCAATTTTCCAACATGTTCATGACTTTAAAGCTCAGAGTTGTATGCACAACACAGATAGGGCGGGGGTCAGTGAGATTCAATGTCCTGGTCTCTCTGCCTGTTAAGGGTTGAGCTCTGGAGAGAAAGACCCAGATCTAAGGAGAGGAAACCAGGATGTTTTCTGAGAGCATTGAATCATTATTGAGACCAAGAGGCTGGCCCTTAAATATCCTGAGGTCTGGAAGTGGCCTGGTGTGAACCTTGTTCATTGGGTTCCTTGGATCTCTGTGGCAGGGATATACTTGAACTGCTGCCTGTACATCCCTGTGCTTCTCCCACCCTGGCCTCTGCATCCCCTTACAACCTAAGTGTTGGTGGAAGAGGAGCCAGTGGTTCCAAATATACATTCTGGGCTATACAACCTTGTGCTCAGCAGCCCCCCAGGGTCGGGAGGAAGGAGACAGCTGGTTGGAATTTGGGGAACAGGGACAAGATTTTAGTAACCTCTGTATCCCTAGCACAGAGTAGGTGCTCGGAAAATGTGTTGTTGAGTCACAGGATAGCTGAGTTGGGGTCTTGTAGGGAGCAGGGAAGAGGAAGGGCCCTCCAGGCTGAAGAAAGTACATAGGCAAAGACCTGGATGCCACTGGAGTGGAGTGAGGCTACAGAGGCTGGGGAACCAGGGTGGTGGGGCATAGAAAACTGCTCCATTCAAAATCCCTTCTGCCTTTGACCTATTCTAGAGCCCCAGCAGCAGGCTTCCCAAGGTTATTTTTTGCCTCTGGAAGCAGGGGCTCATTCTTTCTTAAACTAGGTGGGCACTGATTCTTTTAGGGGCCTCTACTGCTGCACCTCAAACTGCCTGCTTCTTTGGTGCCTCCTTGCCCAGGGTTTTGAGGGCCAGGTCAAGGTGTTTGGTCTTTATTCTGCATGCAGAAGGAGCTGTGGGTGGATTCTGAGTGTGAGGACCACAAACAGGAAGCACTTTCCTCAGAAAGACCCCTGCTGTCTGGGCTGAGCTGGAGTCCTAGAGGTAGATCAATTGGATCTTTCTCTCTCTCTCTCTCTCTCTCTCTCTCTCTCTCTCTCTCCTCTTTCTCTCTCTCTCTCTCTCTCTCTCTCTCTCTCTCTCTCTCTCTCTCTGCACATATTAATACTCACTGCTTTAATTCATGGATCCAAGTGCACAAAATCAGTAATAACCATTTCTCTTCTCAGACACACAGGTTCAAGGTCAGTGGCCATAGATATGGGCTAGGAGAAGTTACAAGTAAAAGTTAGTGTCTTAAGATTATCCCAAGTGGAAGCCAGTGCCTATCAAATTCCTGTGCCCCCCATGGAGTATGTTTTTCTGAAGAACCAAAGATGGCAGGCAGGTGCGGGAACTTGTCTTGGGGTGAAGGGAGTCTCCAGCTCTCCTCTGGCCCTGATGGAGAGAGGCAGCTGGAAGTCTGTGGCAGATGGTAGCAGTGGGGAGGCGCTCAGTGGGAGAGGCAGCCAGCCTTCCACCTGCCATCAGGGATTGCAGTAAGGAGGGTCTGGGCACCTTCACCTACCCCAGGATCCCTCCTGACCTTTGCATTCTCCAAAAAATGTCAAGGTGATGACAAGACACATCTATCGCATCTCAGCCATCATTGCACTTGAAAGATGGGCCTGGAGCAGGTGGACTGCTTCAATGATGATGGATGAGGATGGTGACAGCTCTCGGGAGAGCTGCGGGAACCTGGCAAGTGCTCACTCAGCTATGACTCCTCTGGTAGCAATTTGACAAGATCAGAGCACTTTATGGAAGTGGAAAGTTTGGGGACCTTGGGGTTTGCTTGGTCCAGGGACTCTGGCTGCTGAAGCCCTCTGCCAGCCACACAGGGTGGGATGGCCACTGATGGCAGCTCTCTGAGGAGGACCAGAGTGGGGAAGGCAGGAATCACTTGCAGGGAGTTCACAAGGCCTCTTGGCTCTGGGACCAAGTCTGGGACTTGCCTGCTTCTGTCTTTCTTCCCTGCCACTGAGAACAATCCCAAGTTGCCAACCAGGGGACATCATCATTGCTATGACCACAACTTCACAGGATGACTGGGCTTCTTCTGTGAGCCATACCTGGTGATAGGCACAAAGGGACAATGGTGAATGAGACGGTCTCATGGCACTCCCCATGCAGACTCTGAGGTGACCAGACAGCCCTGTCTGTGGTCAGATGTAACGATGTATCATCCCTCTTCTCGGAGCTTCTGTTTGCCTCTTTATGGGGATGGTGGCTGAGTATTAAGTAAGGTAACCCACAAGGAACACTCAGCTTGTCACAAGGTGGTGTTCAGTAAATGTCGGTTTTCCTCCCCTATGAATTCAGTTGTCTTGGTATATATTTTTGGTCATTCAGTAATCTTGGCAGAGCACTTCCTGTGTTCCAGGGACTGAGTGTGGCTTCTGGGGATTTAGTGTGGTTGCAGATGAGGGGCTGACAGCTTTCTCTGCTCAGGGAATGAGAATTTGGTTGGGTCAGGCCATCCCGTGGTCCTTGTTGCCTTGTGGTGGTTGCTGGGCAGAGGTGTCCATCCTGAGGGTTGAAGGCTGGTGTCTTTGCTGCAGCCCTCCTGGGCTGGAAGCTGAGGCCCTAGCAACCCTTGGACCTTCCAATCAGTGTGTGTGCTGGGGCTTTCTCTGCTCTGGCTCATCTCTGAAGCCAGGATGCAGAAGGTTCCTCGCTCCAGAGGATGACCTTCCTCGAGCTGGGAGGGAGCCCCCAGAGTGGGCAGCTTGTATTCTTATTGTCTACACTGGGGGTTGCTATGGGGTGAAGGAGAGGCAGAAGAGACTCAGTCAAGTCCTAGGGGGTCTCTGGCTGGCAGAGGGAGAATGAGGTGATAGGCAGACTAGCACACACATACTGGGCAGGAGGCCCAGGCAATGCCCCGGGTGAGCTCTGAGGATGGTGCTGTGCATTCTGCCAGAGGGTCAGGGAAGGTTTTAGAGACGGGATACTTTTTCTGAATTCAGACAGATGCCCCAGCAAGAGTGGAGGGAGCACCATATTGGAACCCTCACTGAGGGCACCTGGGCAAGCCCTTCCCAGGCCTTGGGTTGCCCTCTGTACAGGGTCCTCCTGGCCCAGACATGGGCAAGTTCAGGTCTCTATTTTTCCCCTCAGAAGAGCTGCCCTACAGTTCTCTCCAGTAATTTCAGTTCCTTTTCGAGATTTCCCTGTGTGCCCGACAGCTAAGGATGGCCCCAGGATCCCCTGCTGGGTTGTCACCCCCTCGCAGGATATAAGCCACAGCCTTTCTCTCTTGTTTTATAAGATGCTTGGCAAAATTATGCTCATGAAGACATTGAATCAATAAGGTTACATATTTTAATAAACTATTTGCTGTAGTTTGAATCTTTAATGTCCCCCAAGGGCACATTTATGAAAGGCTTGGTCTCCAAACCATGGGACCACTGGAAGGTGGTAGGACCTTTAGGAGGTAGGGTCTAGGAGAAGGAAGTTAGGTCACTGGGTGTGTACTCTTGAAGGGGATATTGGAACTGTACCCCTTCCTATCTCTCTCTTTGCTTCCTGGTCACCATGAAGTGAATAGGCTGCCAGTGTCATGTCCTCCCACCCTGCCTTCACAGGGCCAAGAGGCCATGGACTGAAACCTCCAAAAATGTGAGCCAAAATAAACCTTTCCTCCTTTTAAGTTGATTTTATCAGACATTTTGCCACATTAATATGAAGCTTACTAGTACACTATTGGTATTTTTTAAAAAATATTTTTAGTTGTAGATGGACACAATACCTTTATTTTATTTATTTGTGGTGCTGAAGATTGAACTCAATGCCTCACAGGTGCTAGGCAAGTGCTCTGCCACTGAGCCACAATTCCAGCCCCACTATTAATATTGTTGACTTGGAAAGAAATTTTAATGGTGATGACAAGAATATTAAAATCACTTAGTAGCTGTGTGTCCTGGGAAGAGTCATACTCTCTCTGGACATAATTGTCTCCTTTATACAATACAATGTAATACATCAGTCCTACCCGGTTCCCACTCTGGGATTGTGTGCAGCCCCAACTCCAAGAAATGGCTGATAGAGGAGGAAACCAGGGGGAAGAGGGGTGGTGGTAAGAGATAGTTTACAAGAAACTCATGACCAAAGTGCTCAAGGGGCTCTGCCCTGCTCTTTCAGCCATTTGTTGACTGGAGGCAGATGTGACAATTTGGGTGGGGGTGGGTTGTAGCATTTTCCTCCCAGATTCACATGGTCAGATACTGACAGGATGTGCTTTTCCTGTTTCCATCCCAGACTACCTTTTGGAAGCATCTTTCATTTACACAGTAGACTTTCAGCAGGGGAAGGGTGCTCAGGAGGGATGGTATTGCCCAGATCCCCATGAAGCTTGGAGGAGTCCACACATTTAAGGCCAAAAGCTCACTTGTGTGAACACCTTCACTGGTTCCTCCTGATCTCCACCTAACAACCCTTCTAGGGCAAATAGCAGAGTCCCAAACCAGAGGGACAGGCCAGGCCTGCAGAAGGAGAGGATCCTGGTCAAACTTTCCCACCTCTACCCAGACCCATCATGTTTCCTGTCCTTGGGCAAAACAGCCTCAGATTCTTCAGTCTTTCTAAGATCGAGAAAGGGATATGGTGCCCCCTTAACTTGTCAGGCTAATGTCTCATAAACAGAGGTAAATTGCATGGGCTTGGGATCCAACTGATTTGAATTTTACTGCTGGCTCTGTCTAACCTTCCAGCTGGGTGACAGTGAGCAGATCATTTAATCTTTCTAAGTCTCAGTTTTCTCACCTGCAAAGTGGGGATTATAATAGTGCCTGTTTCCTAGGGTGATGGTTAGATCGAATGAGATGATGTGTGTGACACCAGAAGGCCCTTTTATATGTTTTCTACTCCTTCTCCTGGGCAGTGTTCCCCAGCGTTCTCAGGAATACAGGTCACAGTTCTGAGCATGTGGTCAAATGGATCCAATCAGAGTCTGTCCTTGAGATTTTATACTCTAACTGGGGAAAGAAGGGCCATTTCCTCTCTGTTGTAAAGAGGCAAGATGTAAGTTTGATGTTGCCTGAAGACAGGATTCCAGCCTTGGAGAAATACTAAATCATAAGGGAAAAAAACAGCAGAAGAAGAGAAGTGGAGAATTAGAGAGCCCTTGTTGTATTTGAATTGCTGGGGCCAGTAATCTCTTTGACCAGTGTCATCCCTATTCTTCTTGTGGTTTTATTATTTAAGTGAATGCCCATAACATGTCCCTTTTGGATTAGTCTGGTTGGAGTTGGATTTCTTTCACTTGCAATCAAAGGATCCCAACTGATAAATATATTTAGCACAGTGCCTGCCTTATAGTAAGGACTCCATAAGTGGGAGCTCTCAGAATTAATTCAAGTCAGGCTTTGTGTGGCCTGACATGGGTGCTGAATTTCCATCTCATGAGCACTTCCACTCATGAGCTCTTGTGCTTCCTCCCTGCCAAGCAGCACCCAAGGCTTTTGGCTATATGTGTGATACACGAAGCTGCTGCTTAACTTGAGGCCTGAGTCTGCCTGGGATTGAAGGCAGCAGCGTGGCCCATGTAAAACAGGACCACGGACAGCGGCAGCTCAGAATGCAAACGCCTGCCACAGGACACAGACACAATCAAGCTGCCTACATCCTTCTCCATGTCGGGGCCTGATAATGAACAAGTAATTTATGTCCAGGAGTCAGTGGAGCCTGTCACGGGCTAGGGCTGAAATGTTACTACGAGGGATTCCTAGGAAGGTCGTTGCCCTGAATGTCACTGTTAAGGGTTGTCTGTAAATGGCGTCACCTTGGAGGCTTCCCCTTGTTGTCTTGGCTTCTTTGCAGGGAGAAGGATGCACTCTTGAATGGTGGGATGGGAAACACAAAGGGCTCCTTTTGAGTCATGCCCTCACTGTGGTTCTGAATCTTTGCAAAGTCTGACCTCAGATCTCTCGCAGGTGAGAAGAGGAGATCCAATGTGGACTGGTGCTTGAGCAGAGCAAACTGAATTTGTGATCTGGGAGGGCAATACTTTGGCATCCTTCTGTGTGGAAAAAAAAAAGCTTCAAAGACCTTCTATCTAAATCGATTTGAATCAAATGTCAGATATGACAGGAATAGTGTTCTGGGGACAAAGAAAGAGAGCATTTCTTTTGAAGGCATGAGAAGAAGGGAAGGGATAAAGGAGAAAGCACTAGACTAGTGAGTAGGTGAATACTCAACCCCTTTCATGGGCTTTAGTCTCCCTACCTGTTGAGACTAGAGAATCTTCAACATCCTGGGGTATAGTCAGAGCACGTCTTAACAGTTTCATTTTATGGATGAGGAAACTGAGGCTGAGAGCTTAAGTCATATAGCTTCTGATGCTCCAGATTTGGGCCTTTGGATTCCTAACCCAGCATTCCACACATTGCCCAGCCTCACCTGCTATTTATAGAAAGTAAGGTGTGTTTCTATTTGTGTGTGCACTGCCTCAGCCCATGTTTCAGGAGAGCATTTGGAAGTGGGGTCATGCCTCCATTCTTGCATCACAGGGTTCCTTGTCAGTGATTTCCTTTCAGCTCCATTTCCCCTTTCTGTGTTGGAGGGTGGAGTTTCTGGCCTGAAACATGATCAGCACATCCTAAACCAATGTTGTGCACTTTTTTTTCTTCTCAGGTGGGGCCTGGATTTAAATTCACTGGGTTAAATAATCATACCCAATGAGTCTGCTTGCCCCTCATTCCACAGCTATAAGCTGAGTGCATTTGGGCTTGTGGGCTGGGTGAACATGTTACAGGAGCTGGGCGGTGTACATTGGATGGCGGGTGTGTATAGCCTGGTTGGCGCCTGTGGCGTGGGCTTCTAGAGAAAACTCCTAAAGTCAGTTTTTCCCTTTGAGTTACTTCTGCAGAACTCTGGGAGGTAGGTTGGACCTGAATTATCATGTCCATTTCATAGATGGGGAGACGTGGCCCAGAGAGTGGAGGGGACCAGCAGCAGGGCTGCAGGGTCCTCTCCTCAGGACCCTGTTGTGTCTTTCGCCCACCACCAGTGGGTGCAGCAGGGGCTGTGCAGGTGCACAGGGCTCTGGGCCCTGGCCGGATGCATCCCGAGCAGGGTGGGTGAGGCGGTGTCCTTGACAGCACTCCAGAGCCGAGAGTCCCTGAGCTCCATGCACCTGAACTATGCTCCTTTTATCCCTCTATGGATCCCTCTCCCTATTTGCAAGAGCATCATTATCACAAACTGTACCAATTTTAATTTTTATGTGGAGATTTGCAAAAAGGCATACATACCTATTATAAAATATTGGGAAAATAAAATTGGAAGGGGGGTGACCTTACCCCTGCTTCCCCTGCCTGGCTGGTGGTCCTTTCCTTTCCCTGTCTATGTCCTCCTTTATTGGTCATAACCACCTGCACTTCCCAGGCAGAAAGACTGGGTCCAAGACTCACCTTCACCATATTCTAGCTATGTGACCTGGGAGAATGTACCTAACTCCTCTGAGCCTCCATCTCTTCATCTCTAAAGGAAAATGATAACTAGGGTGACTGTTTATGTCATCCAAATAGGGACATTATTGAGAGTGAAAGCAGGCACTCTTATAAGCACATGGAGACAACAGGCACAAGCCAGGTCTGCCCTGGCAAATCAGGACACGGGCGCACTCAGTGATGATACAAGTAACTGCTCCTGGGCTGCCATAAGCACGAGATGATAAAATGCACGGGACACTTGCATAGAGCTGAGAGGTCAAGTTCTCAAGATAAGACCGTGCTATTTTCTATTTGGCTTATCTTTTTATCTCAGGAGACTTTGTGACCTTCTTTTGAGATGGGGATAAAGTGGTCTGTTCTGGGCTCCTATGCAATTCTATGTTCTGTTTCATCTGCCTTATTTTCCAAGGCTTCTCTGGGAATGATCCTGGTGCTGCACAGTGTGCCTGCCTGGAGCCCTCTGACCACGACGGCCCTCGGTCAGATGTGTTTCCAGACCTTGGAGAGTACACTTCTCTGAATCGGGACTGGAGGTCACATTTGAAGGCTCCCTCCTCTAGCTTCTCTCACTCATACTTCCCATTGTTATTATGGAATGTGCGTTGTTAGGTGACAGGTGGGTGTTGGAAAGATGATGCTATTCAGACAGAGGTTAGTCCTAACAACCCTTCTAGAAAGTTCACTCATAGAAATTAGCTTGGGTTGGGGGATGTGTGTGACCACACCTGCTTCTGTGGGCTGAGACTAGAACATCAGGCTGGCAGCCTCTGCCCTGACATCACACCCTGGAGACCCTGGGGGAAACCAGCTATGGAGGGAGCCTGGCAAGAAAAACCTGCAAAAGGACATCAAAATATTGGGAATCCTGCCATACCTGGGTGTAGCTAGCCACAGTTGAGATTTTAAGGAGAGGTCTTCCAGCCTAACAGGTGTAGGCACGTGTGATTCGTGCGAAGGAATAGCTCAAGGTAGAAACATTCAAAAGTAACTTGATTTTTCTGATAACTGGGCTTTTCTCCTGTCCTGTGCCCTTGTTCTGCCTGATGCAGAAAATCAATCTAGTGATTTCTCACTGAAGTCATGATTACTCAGGGACTTAGCGATTGGAGCTGAGTTCTGTCACAGCCGGGATTGCTCTCCATCAGGGCTTACTCTGCCACACCCTCTGCTGACTCTCAGTGGTGGGAAGGTGCTGTGACTCCACCTCTTCCCTTCTGGCCTTGGGAAGGGAGGGGGCTTCCTTTGAGCTGGTGTGGCTGCACCTCCCCTGGCCCCTTTGGGAGGGCTATCCCGGCCACGACCTCTCAGTGGCCTATGATCTTTCCTAGCTAACTTCTGTGCCCCATTTGGGAACCACAACAATTTTCCGATGCCTTCCCATGCATTCCAGGTGCTGTGGGGAACTTTAAGGGGTGGGGGCAACACTGCTCCCTCATGTCCAGATGCACACTTCTCCCCTCTGCCCTCCAGTGGCTGCCTCCTCCATAGCACTGGGTGTGGGCTTGGGAGCTGTCTGCCCTGGGGTTTCTACATGTATCTAAGGCCTTCTAGCATGTTCTCCCAGATTTGGCTTAAAGGGGGTGATGGCAGAATTCAGTGCTTCCCTATACCAACAACTGACTGTCACCTCAGCTGCTTCTTCCCCTCCTCCCCAGGCCCCAGAGCCTTCTCTCTAGTCAGACAGGTGGGTGTGTCACTCCCACTTCCCAACTCCCTCCTCTGTACTTGGGAAATCTCTCCACCTTCCTCTCGGCTTTGCTGTGAACTGCTCTCAAAATACAGTCTATTAAAAGTAGAAAAGTATCATATATGCTGTTGTTAACTTTTTTTATACATCATGAATATTTGCCACTGCCATTACATATTCTTTTATAATACAATTTTTAATGACTTCACCACATTTCATTGCACACAAGTTTTATAACTTAACAATTTCCCTATTGCTGGATGTTCAGATTGTCTTCCTTCTTTAATTAATTAATGAATTTTAAAATTTGTTCTCTTTAGATATGAGAGTAGAGTGTATTTTGACATATTTAACATACATGGAGTGTAACTTATTCTAATCAGAATCCCATTATTTTTGTTGTTTTTAAAAATTTTTTGTTTTTTTTTTGTAGTTATACATGACAGTAGAATGTATTTTGACACATTATATATACGTGGAGTATAACCTTCCATTCTTGTGGTTGTACATGATGTGGAGTGACACTGGTTGTGTATTCATATATGAACATAGGAAAGTTATGTACGGGTTGTTTTACTGTCTTTCCTATTCCCATTCTCCCTTGCTTTCCTTCATTCCCCTTTGTCTAATCCAATGAACTTCTAGTCTTCCCTCCAGCCCCTTATTTTGAATTAGCATCCACATAACAGAGAAAACATTTGGCCTTTGGTTCTTTGGAATTGGCTTATTTTGCTTACTTAGCATGATATTCTCCAACTCCATCCATTTACTAGCAAATGCCATCATTTCATTCTTCTTTATGGCTGAGTAATATTCCGTTGTGTATATATACCACAATTTCTTTTTCCATTCATCTGTTGAAGGGCATCTAGGTTGGTTCCATAGTTTAGTTATTGTGAATTGAGCTGCTGTGAACATTGATATGGTTATGTCACTGTAGTATGCTGATTTTGAATCCTTTGGATATATGCTAAGGAATGGGATAACTGGGTCAAATGGTAGTTGCATTCCAAGTTTTCTGAGGAATCTCCATACTGCTTTAGGATCCCATTCTCATGGTTGTACATGATGTGGAGTTACATGTCGTGTATTCATATCTGAACATACAAAAGTTATGTCCAATGTCTTCATTTTTTTGATGCTTAGAAAAAATAGTGGGATGAGTTTCTTGGACATAATTTTTGTATACATCTCTATTCCCTCAGAATAAACAAGGACTTTTGTTTCACATGAACATTTGAGAATATTCCCCATCATCCCAACACAAGCTCTTGTGCACATTTCTACCGGTACAGAGACACCGTGCTAAATCTCACAGAGCAGCCACCCCAGCCTTGACCTCTCTGTGGGGAACTGAGCTCACCTGCCTTGATCTAGGCACGACATAAACAGCCCTCCTTCCAGACCAAGAGAAAGTGAAGGTGGGTGAGGGCTGGGGCATCTGGGGTGCTCAGCTTTGGCCAGTAGTCCCCCTTGAGCACAGGTGTGCCTGCCCAGGTGTCCTCACATGGTGGTAGAGTGACCAATTCATCCTGGCTTGCCTGCGACTTTCATGGATTTAGCACTGAAAGTCCCACATCCTGGGAACCTCCTGGCCCCCTGTCCTAGTGAAACCAGGGCGGCTGCTCACCCAGGGCAGAGGTTGGGGCCAGGTCCCTCCACATCAGAGATGGCTTTTCCCCCTCACCAGCAGGTTCCAGGGGCCCTGTGCTCCCTGGGAGGGCACAGTGGACACTGAGAGAGGGAGACCAGGCTGATTGTGTTGAGAGAAGACAGCATGCAGCCCGCTGGTGCTCTTAGGGGAAGCAAAGGAGTGAGTGTGGGGCTCCACCCCTCAGGCAGGCTGACTAAACCCTCTCTCACCTCACTACCAACACCCCATTGGGAGCTTCTCATCTTCATCTGAGGTGTGACATCAGCCCCCAGCTGTTCACCCATCTGCAACCATTCTCCTTCCAAACTGGTTCTCCAAGTCTAAAACATGCCTCTGCCTAAAGTCTTCAATGGCTCCCCATTGCCCTCAGAATGGCAGGATGGGGTGAGTGGAGCACAGATGTTGGAATCAAACAACCCGTGCTTCAACCTTCTCAGTCTGTGTGACTTTATATGAGGCCCTTGACTTCTCTGAGCCTCATTTGCCTCATTGATAAAATGGAACAAACCTATAGGGTTAAAGGGAAAAGTAAATTAAATAACACGTGTACGAAGTGCCCGTATAATGTCTGCTGCACATTAATTGTGAAATAAGTCACTATTGTTCCTCTAGTTCAGAACCTCACCCAGAGGCCCCAGCCTGCCACTCAGCAAGCCCCCGCCACCTGGCTTTCCTAGCTCTGGCCTTAAATTCACATCGCCGACACCTATGATTCTTGTTTCCCGGTGGGTCCTTCCCTTTCCAGCCACATACTCTTGCTGATTTGTTCTTCTGCCTGGAACTCCTTTCCTCTGTTGAAGCTCCTCCTCATCCTACCAGAGCCCATTCCGCCTCTCCCAGGAAGACTTTCTCAGTGTCCCCAGATGAAACGGAACTTTGTTTCCTCCCTGCTCTCACAGTACTTTGTTTGCCCTTGGTGTCTGACCCTGAAGTCAGGATGGTTTCTTTTCCCTCCCTCCCTCCCTCCCTCCCTCCCTCCCTTCCTTTCTTTTTTTTTTGTTTAAGGATTTTTTTTTTTTTTTTTGGTACTGGGTATTGAACCCAGGGGCACACTTTACCACTAAGCTATATCCCTAGCCATGTATTTTATTGATTTCTTTTTGAAACGGGGTCTCACTAAGTTGCTGAGGCTGGCCTCAAACTTGTAGTCCAAGTTCTTTCCTCAGCTTCCCAAGTCACTGAGATTGCAGGGATGTGCCATTGCATTCAGCTAGAATGGTTTTTTCTTTCTCCCTCCCTCCCTCCCTCCCTTCCTTTCTTCCTTCCTTCCTTCCTCTTTCTTCCTCCCTCTCCTCTCCTTCCCTTCCCTTCTCTTCTTCTCTTCTCTTCTCTTCTCTTCTCTTCTCTTCTCTCTCTCTTTCTATTTCTTTCCTGCTATTCATGTCCATATTCACTTCTCCTGCACACTGAGGGCTGCTTGAGAGCAGGGTCTATGACCTGCTCTGCTCTGTAAGCTGCAGAGCCCATCAGAGAGTACACAGGGCAGCTGCTCCAATGAGTGTCCATTGCTCTGAGAGGGTAGCAGACCCCAGGCTATGGAAGGGCAGAGGAAAGATCAGTCAGTCGGTTTTTGAATGAACAGGGAGGTAAGAGAGAGACAGAGGAACAGGCAGTCCAGAAAGGGGGAAATGGTGTGGGCAAAGGGGGAAAGTGAGTGTGTTTAGGGAAAAGCAGGCAGTCCTGTTGCTGAGGGGAAGGGTGGGTGCAGACATCAGAGGAGGACAGGTTGAACTCTGGTCAAGCAGGGAGACGACCGGCAACCAGCTCTTGCTGGCCTGAAAACTCTCTGGCTGGGTCTGACCCAAGTCCACTGGGAGGAGGCAGCTGAAGGGGCATCAGATAAATACAGAGATCCTTGAACTTGAATTCCAGACAAGTGATGAATAATTTTGTCCACATAAACATGGAACATACTTAAACTAAAAAATTACTTTTGTGCAGTTCAAATTCAACTAGGCATCCTGTGTTTTCATCTGCTAAATCTGACAGCCCTGTATGTAAGGAATGCAGTAAGGCTGTGGCGTCAGAGGTGTCATTACCATTTTTTGGGCCATTGCTTCATGAGCAAAGACAGATCGAAGTGTATGAATCCCCACTGCACCTAAAGGCAGATAAATATGACAAACGGTAACGACTCCAGAGCTGACAGGAGCGTCTCCAGGAGCAGGTGAGTGATGGGTGCTGGAGCGGAGCATCTGGACGCTGGAGCTCAGGCCCTACCTGCCGTCCCTGAGATGTGAGGTTCATGAGGGGGTCTCTTCTGAAGGAGCAGCTCAGGTCTGGAGAAACGAGGTAGTGATTGGTTCCCAGGTCTGCCCACTCAAATAAAGCCTGTTCTTCTGTGGAGGAGCAGAGTGTTGGCAAAAGCCATGAATGAGGTAAGTGCTAGGGCTGAGCTGGAGCCCAGTTTCTATTTAGAACTCCACTTCCATGGTGATGGGAAATCTCTGGTCCCTGGTTGGAAAGGAAGATGGACGCATCAGAAACCTAACTCCTTTGACCCAGTCCTGGCTGCGGTGGTCACTGGGCCATGATGCAAGGAAGTGGAGGAGGAGGACGTGGATATTAATGGAAGCTGGGGAGTGATTTAAAAGGTGGTTCCTCCTCACCTCTCTTCTCCAGCTCTCAAGCCCTCTGGGGAGGAAGTTTCATTACTAGGCACCGTATGAACTAGATGCTTTGGGTACATTTTCTTGGGTCACTTTATAATGTTTGTTCTGTGTCATTTTCTTTTTATGGAGATAGAAACTGAGGTTCAGGGAGATGAAATAACCTGCTTAAGGTCACAGAGTTAAAAAACAACCAAGCCTGTATCTATGTAGCTTTTAAATCATAGTTCTTTATTCTGGGCTGCATTCAAAGTATCTCCTGGGGGCCAGGCACAGTGGCTCACGCCTGTAATCCTAGCAGCTCAGGAGGCTGAGGCAGTAGGATCATGAGTTCAGAGCCAGCCTCAGCAACTTAGCGAGGCCCTAAGCAACTCAATGAGATCCTGTCTCTAAATATAATACAAAATAGGGCTGGGGATGTGGCTCAGTGGATGAGTGACCCTGAGTTCAATCCCTGGAACCCATGCCCCTTCAAAAAATATCTCCTTGGGAGCCCTTCCCAGGGTCCTCAGGGCCTGGCTACAAGACTCCATATTCTAACCCCCTGGACTTCCCACAGCTCCTGTTCAGCTAGTTCAGCATAGACTAGCTGGTCATTTACCCACCAAGGAACTTGCCCTGTGGGTGCCTAGGCTGGTGGCTGTTGTGTGTTCTCAGGAGGAACTCTCTGTTGGGACTACTTTCCTCCCAAAGCCCTCCTGCACCATTTTCATCCCTGAATTCCATCATCTCTGGGATCTCTCTGAGCCTTATTTTGCACTTGTTTGTGGATCCTAAGTAGATGGCTCTTGGAGTAGAATTTTGGGCAAGAACTAGTTGGTTCTCTCTTTCTCCTTGATTCTCCAAATGTGTCCTTGGAAGGGAGACCATCTTGAAGGTTCACCCAGTTAGCACAGGGCAGGCAAGAAGAGCTGGTAATAAGATCCCCACCCCTACATGAATGGTGACCAGTTTAGACTGGGCTTATCTGCGTGATTGTTTGATACCTGATGCCTCAAGAGAGCGATGTTGCATTAGTTAAGATAAAGCTAGCTACTGTCACCAAACCTCGAATATGTGACGCCTTAAACACAACAGACGTTTATGTCTCACTTGTAAAGTACAAGACAGATGTTCCGATAGGTGTAGAGCTGCCAGATAAAAATAGGACACCTAGTTAAATCTGAATTTTAGATGATGCATAATTTTTAAAGTATAAGTAGTTCCCAAATGATATGTACTTGTCTAGTGGTCCTGAGAGCCCAGATCTGGTCTGAGAAGGTGGTTGGGGTTGCTTCTGTCCCCAATTTGGACATATTCATTCCTAATCTGAAATTTCAATGTAAACGAGTGTCCTGGTTTTGTTTTTGATTATTCTGGAAACTCAAGATAGCTAGGTGGTACTCCTTCAGTATTGGTTTGGGGACATGGGCTCCTTCACCTTCTGGCCCAGCCACCTTCAATCCGTGCTGAAGCTCATAACACTCATTTGCCTCAATCCGAAGAAAAGTGAATAAGCTTAGAGGATCACATGGGGGAAGTTCTTATGGGGACCCCAGCTGTAACAAGAGCCCAGGACTGACTCTGCTCTCATTCCATTCCATCAATCAGAACCAATCACATGGTCATGCCGAACTGCAAAGAAGCCTGGGAATTGGTGCTATCTCTGTACTGAGGATGAAGAAGAAAAGTTTCAGGAACAGCTAACCAATAATAATAATAATAATAATAATAATAATAATAATAATAAGCTTTCAAAGAAGGAATGATGTGTTTCCTAGGGTCATCTTTTTAAGACTATAGCAAACGTACACCCCGGGAGGGAGAGCCTATGTTTGTGGGTGACAGTCCTTTCCTCTGCCTCCCTTGCAAAAAGTAAACAAACAACATTTACTTCTTCTATGTTGAGAATATTTTCTCAAAACAAAGGCTTAGTAATGAATTGTCAAGTTTTATGTTCTTGAACAAGCAGCAGGAGGGTGAGTCATAACTTTGAACTTATCAAAGACCCTCCAATTCTCATGTTGACATCCTAACCCCAAGGCCATGATGTACTTAGGAGGTGGGGCCTTTGGTAAGTGACTAGGTCATGGGGGCAGAGTCCTTGTGAATGGGATTAGTGCTGCTATGGTTTGGATATGGTTTGATTGTGTCCCCTAGAGTGTATGTGTTGGAAGTTTGGTTCTGAGTCAGTGATGTTAAGAGGTGGGGCCCTGCCCTGGAATGGGATTAGCTCCTGTAAGACCCCAGTTCCCTTGAAAGAATTATAAAATAGCCATATTGGTCTCTCACCAGTCTCTCAGGCTTCCTATCTTGCTATGTGATCTCCTACCATATACCATCCACCATGGTGTGATGTAGATGGGAGCTTTGCCAGAGCTGGAATTGTGCTACTTGGACTTTTATCCTCCTAAACTGTGAGCTAAATAATCTTTTTCTTCACACATTACCCAGCTTCAGGTGTTTCATTATAGCAATGCAAAATACTAATATAATGTCCTTATAAAAGAGACCCCAGAAGGCTCCCTTGTACCTTCACCATGTGAGGACACAGCAAGAGGATGGCTATCTGTGAACCAGTAAATGAACCCTCGCCAGACACTGAATCTGTTGGCACCTCGATCTTGAACTTTCCAGCTCCTCAAACTGTGAGAAATAGATTTCTGTTGTTTATAAGCCACTTAGCCTCTGATATTCAGTTAAGCAAGCATCTGGAACACACTAAGACAATATCCAGTATACCTGGGAGGGATCTTGGTAGAGCATGGTACAATCTACTAGTTGTGGATCCTTGGGCAAGTTACTTACTTAACCTCTCTAAGCCTCAGTTTCATTATCTGTGAAATGGAGCTAATGGCACTTACTTACTGAGTTGCTGTGAGGACACAGTCTGGTCCACACAGCGTATAACCAGAGCTCAGCAAGTAGGAATGACCTTGTAGCTTCTATCTCCTCCGTGTTTTCATAACAAGGATCCAAGTTGATCCTGAGCTGGGCCTGTTCAGGGGACTTATAGATGATCTTCCATTAATCTGCCTATGTCACCAAGAAGACACAGGTCAACAAACTCAGCCTGACAACCAGCCGGGTGTCATCAGCAAGGAGGACTCTGACTTTGTCTGAGCACCTTCTTCTGAGTCCAGGCCCATCATAGAGTCATCTGGGACCTGGGGAGGGAGGTATAGTGGGCAAACATGGAAAGACCTATCTTACTAAAACTTCTGCAAAACATCGGGATGCATGCCTTCCTGAGCACCAAAGAAGAGAAGAGGCAGTTCCCACAGGGACACAGGCTGGTTGTGGACTATGTAGGGCTCAGACACACCCATGGGGGGAGGTGGCTTAAAGGTGGGCACAGAGGCAGTAGTGGGTCATTCTCCCATGACGTGGCAGAAACTTGGAGGACAGGAAGGAGAATCAGTAGCTGATAGGACTTTCTGGTAAAAACAGATGAGTTTTCCAGAAGTATTTGAGGAGGTACTGGAAGCAGCTAGAAAACCAGAATTATCAGCTGGGAGGTACAATAAATCAGCGAACCGCTAGTAATCAGTAACGATGTGACTCCATCCTAAATCCAGAGATGGTGTGACTGGGGTAAGCCAGGTTACATCCTTTTTTTTTCTTTTTCTCCTCCAGATCTCTCCCCAGACTACATTTGATTGTTTTTTGCAGGACCATGTTCCCTGACTTCCATCCGTCAATTGATCTGTCTTCTTTTGGGGGTGCATGGCCTTCAGTGGACAATGGTGGGTCTTCCTGACTCACACTCAACCTCTCTGCTCCCCTGCCTGCATCTCCCACCTCTCCAATTATGGAAAGACTGTCTTTTGGTCGCAGAATCATTAATTTTGGTTGGTAGCTCTTGGCTGGCAGAGCTTTTTCTGCTCTGAAACACTCTGATTATAAATAGTTCAATAATACATGTCCTCCTGAGTTTAAGACTCTGGCTTATGTAATTGGAAATCTGGATGTGCAGCAAGTTAAAGTTGATGCCATAAAGACAGTAAAATAATTAATCGCTTTGCTCTGTTTAATAGATTCAAGGGCACAGGGACAGCCTTGTGGCCAGGTGAGTCATCAGGAGTGGCACTTGCTGTCACAGTGATCTTGGCGGGCCCTAGAGAAACTGGCCCCAGAGATCAGCAGTGGGGGTCAGAGGAGGGAGCCTCACCAAGGTGGAAGCCCCCAAATTTACCAGAGCTCTGCTTATCAAGGTGTCAGGCATCTGTGACCCTGCTCACCCTCCCTCTGTGTCCCTCTGTGTGGGATTCTTAAAAAAAAAAAAAAAAATATATATATATATATACATACACACACATTGCATATATATATTCTTTTAAAATGTATATTTTTATGTATTTTAAAAATGGACAACTAATTTATTTATTTTTTTATTGATATGCAGTGCTGAGAATCAAACCCAGTGCCTCATACATGCCAGGCAAACACTCTACCGCTGAACTACAACCCCAGCCCCTGTCCTGGGATTCTTGTGTATCCTGTGTGTCCTCAGGTGCACACAAGCCTGATCCAGCCCAACCAGCCAAGATCCTGGACACAGTGGCTCTGACTGGAAATATCCCTTGTCATCCCATAAAAGACTTGCATTCACATCTGCTATCTTGTTCTACCCTCATGGGGCTCTGGGGTGGGCAGAACACTTATTCTTTCCTCCCCATATGTCCTAAGGGAAAATGGAGGCAGGCTGGGTGTGGAGGAAGTTGTCCATCTCAGGTGTATCTTCCTTGAAGTCACATAGTCAGGTGATGGAGCTGGGCTTGCAGTCCCACCTATGTGACTCCTCAGCCTGTGTGTGTGTGTTTTGTACTGGGATTGAACCCAGGGGCCTTAGCCACTGAGCAACATCCCCAGACATTTTTAAAATATTTCATCTAGAGACAGGGTCTCGCTTAGTTGCTTAGGGCCTCACTAAATTTACTGAGGCTGGCTTCGAACTCACAATTCTGCCTCAGCCTCCCAAACACCTGGGATTACAGGTGTGCACCACCATGCCTGGCAGCTGTCCTCTCTTGGCTCTGCCTCACTGCTTTCTGAGGGGCCAGGAGCTGGAGGTGTTGGGGGCCACCTGAGGGAGCTGAGGAGGGCAGGGCTCAGCAGCGAGCTGGGACATCACTAACAATGTGCCATTATTCTAACCACAGCTCCTTCCTGGGATCTTGCTGCTCTTTGCTTGAGTCTGTCTGAGGTGGATTCTGGATGAACACCCTGAGGGCAGGGGACAACCCAAGGCAGTGGAGACTGTCTCCGAACCAGACCCACCTGGGTTTCAATCTCAGTCCCACCACTCTGAAACTGTGTGACTCTGGAGCACTAATGCCACCTCACTAAACCTCAGTTTTTGTATCTGGAAAGTGGGGGTATAGTTATGCTGCTTTGAAAGCAGTCATGAGGCTTAAAAGGGCTTTATCTGAAAGCATCTGGCGCACAGAGGTGTTCAGTTACTGATCACTTCTGGGACCTTCATCATCTGATCTTCCTGTTGGGACTAACACTCAGTAGGAGTTTAGCAGACAGTTAAGAATTGCAAATGGGTGGGCCAGTGGTGACTCAGGCCTGCAATCCCAGCGGCTTGGGAGGCTGAGGCTGGAGGATCATAAGTTCAAACCAGCCTCAGCAAAAATAAGACACTAAGCAACTCAGTGAGACCCTGTCTCTAAATAAAATACAAAAAGGGCTGGGATTTGGCTCCATGGTTAAGTGCCCCTGGGTTCAATTCCCGGTACCAAAACAAACAAACAGACAAACAAACAAACAAACAAACAAACAAACTTGCAAACAGAAGTTTTTTCCTGTTGAGTATCTGCAGGCAGACAGTGCAGATGACTACAGCCTCTGAGGAGCTGTGCCCTCCCCTGAAACTCTCCCTAAGTGACCCAGAGAAGGACACGGGTGGGGGGAGGCTAGTGCCTAGAGCAGGACAGGGTCTGGCACCTTAAGCCTTTGAGATGCCTGGTCTCTGATGGGTACCCCCCCCATAGACTAACTCCCCAGCCCCTCCCCAGCAACTCTGAGGAGGAGAGAGGCAGGGCTCGTGTGCACTCCCATTTTACAGAAGGGGATGCGGAGACAATGGAACTTGCTAAAGTTTCCTCTGGATGGAGGCCCATGTTGCTCTGTGGGGATCATAGAGGACCTTGAAGGCACCTTGTGGCAGGCTAATGGCACACAAAGTGTGGTAGGCTGCTGTCTATAGTTAGGGATGCTCTGCTTGGGTGGGGAGGGCCTTGCTCAAGGTGACTTTGAGCTCCTGGATTCTCAGGGTGATGGTGAATGAATCCCATCCACCCTGGGGAGAGAGGGAGTCCAGGGCCTCACCTTGCCCAGCCTGCCTGGTGGGCATGAGCTCTCCAGGCACCCAGAGGAGTGTGAGGGACCTTTTACTCAGGACCCCAACAGCTAAGGACAATGCCTGGCTTTCAGCTGCCCAGTGCCTGTTGGGTGAACTTCAAGATGTGCTTTCCTTGGTGGGGGCTGGTGGGAATGGGAGAAGAGGGCTTAATCAGAGGAAGGATACAGGGTGTGTGTGTGTGTGTGTGTGTGTGTGAGAGAGAGAGAGAGAGAGAGAGAGAGAGAGAGAGAGAGAGACACGTCTCCCCAGTTTCCCCAGCTTCTTTAGCGGGGAGGAGGGCATCCAGCGGAGTCTCCTCCTAGGTCCTGTCAGCCTGTAGCCAGGAGGAGAAACCTGGAAAAGAATGACTTGGGGATGGTTCACCTTGAGAACCTCCCAGGGATCTGAGTTGGAACCTGTTTCTGCCCGACCTGACTCATTGACCCGTGATTACCATCAGGATACTAGTTAGCAGGGTGTGTCAAGTACTATTGTAAGTATTTAGATATATCAGCTCAGTTCATCCCCATTTTATAAATGATAAAACTGAGATGAGAAGGGCTTAAACAGTCGAAGGTCACAGAGCTACCAAGTGACAGGCAGGATTCAGAGCCTGCTCCTAACACTTGGTCACTCCCTCCTACCCGAGTGCCACAGAGGGCCATGTGCATTAGGAAACCCTGTCCTGAAGCAGCTCAGCATCTGTTAGGGGGTCAAGAGAGGTGCAGGCAAAGTGCTCTGGGCTAATGAGAAGGAAAGAGGACCACAGTGATATGTGTGGGGCAGTGTGTGCATATGTGTTGTGTGTGTGTGTCCCGGGTGTGGGATGTGGTGTGTATGTGTAGTGTGTGGAGCACACAGTGTGGGGGGTGTGGGGTGTATTTCTATGGTGTGTGCATGGCAAGAGTTAAGGAGGAGGCATCAGAGACACTTAGCACAATGGGTCGGGAGGGAGTTCCTGGCAAGGGGACAGTGTGAAAGGAGGGATAGAGGTGGCAAAATGCTGTGAGCATACAGCTTGGTTGGCATGTTGGAAGTACAAAATCTTGTCGTGAAAAATGGGATTGGAAATGGCTGGTTAGAGCAAGATTGTGGAGGACACTGGTTATCAAGCTACAGATTATGGGATTTATTCTGAGAGGACTTGGTAATCGCTGCAGGTCTTTAAGAAGCCAAGTGACATGCTCTGAAGCATGTTTCTGAAAGTCAAATCTAGCAGTCGTGGGTAATGATGAATTAGAAGGGGACAAAAGATGAGACAAGAGGAACAGAGGAATGAGATGAGCTAATAAAGACTTGAATGAAGCCAGACATGGTGGTGCATGCCTGTAATCCCAGCTTCCAGGAGGTTGAGGCAGGAGGATTGCAAGTTTGAGGCCAGCCTTGGAAACTTAGTGATACCTTGTCTCAAATTAGAAAGGAAAAAATAATAATGAAAAGGAGAGGGGCTATAGCTCAGTGGTACGGCACTTGCCTAGTGAATGCTAGGCTCTGGGTTCAATCTCCAACACTGCAAAACAAAACAAACAAAAACTCGAAATCTGAATGAGAGCAAAAGGAAGGAACTAGTGGAAGAGAACACGGGGAGAGGGTGAACAGCTGGGTGGGGACTAGCTGGGAACTCTGAACTTCCCAGTCAAGAAAAGAGAGGGTGTTCTGGTTTGGACATGAGGTGTCCCCAAAAGCTCATGCGTGAGACAATACAAGAAAGTTTGGAGGAGAAATGCTTGGGTCAACCTTAACCTAATCAATGGATTAATCTCTGATGGGACTAACTGAGTGGTAACTGGAGGCCATGACTATAAGGAACATGATCTTGTTAATACGTTTGTTTTTTGCCTTTGTCTAAGAAGCATAGAAAACAGCAGGGATTCACAGCACTATCCCCAGTTCCTGCAGTAGTGTCTGGAATATAATAGGTGATCACTAAATATTTTTTCAATAAATAAATGAATGAATCACATGCTGGAGGGGAACTGTGGGAGAAACATACAGCTGTACTGGAGATCAAGAATCTCTCACACACGGACATCAGTAGTACTAAGGCTAGAGTGTTTGAGATGGTCCAGAGAATGAACAGAAAGAACAATTTTTCACCTTTTATGTCCCCAGGATCTCTTACAAAGCCTGGCACATAGCAGGTGTTATGTGTTTGTTGACCAAATTAATGGATGAGTCTACTCTCTGGCTTGCTGTTAATCTTCCTCCTGTGCCTAAGAGGCTAGTGCAAGAAGAGAGCAGGAAGCGCGGGTTAGTGTGTGATCTGGGGTCCAGAAGGCTGCTCCAGCTTCATGTTTGATGTGCTGTGATTCCCAGAGACTCAGGCAAAAGATGGAGCACAGAGAGGGACCACGCAGATAGCTCTTCTACACAGTTGGGGAGGTGGGACTTCCTTGGGCAGGGAGTGACCAATGAGGAGGTGCACTGTGCAAAAGCCTGCCCCCTCGAACTGGACCAGGGCTGCCCTCAGCCAATTGGCCTGCACTACCTCCTGGCCCCACCCACATCCCCCAGGGGCGGGCTTTCAGGTTCCTGGGCTCCGTTTTCTTTCCCCTTGGTCAGATGCCGTCCTGTGCCACAGTGCCAGACCGCATCCTTCAGAGGGTGTCCATGGCCCTGTGTCCCCTTCATTTAGGGTAAAGCCTTCAGGGTTAGCTTAGCGAGTCTGGTTTAACAAATGTATTCAGCACTTCCTGTAGCAGGCGCTGTTCTAGGTTCCGAGGATACAGCTTCAGACCCCTTCCTCATGGGCCTCACTGTCCACGGGTGGAAGCAGAAAGCAAACACACCCCCAGCCTACTGTGAAACTACACATTGTTGTGAACAAGCCAAGAAACAAAATAATAGTGACGTCATTTATGTAGAGCTATTTGAGAAAGCGATATTGCAGCTTGGCTTGAAGTAAGGACACCACACAAAGGGCAGTTGGAGGCAGAGGGAACAGCATGGGCCAAGGTCCCGAAGCCGAAATGAGCTTGCTGCATGCTAGGCTGAGTCGCCAGCCTGAAAGAAAGGCTAGAGATGAGAGAGGAGAAGGGCAGGTGACACGGCCCTCCGTTGAGTTGAGATTTCCGCCTTTAGGACATCTGGGAGCCACTGAAGATTTTTGCAGGGAAGCACCATGTTGTTTTCAAGCAATTTCTCTGCCTTTGTGTGTAGAACAGATTGGAGAACATTTTTATTGGGTGACCTAATTTTCCTCTTCATGGTAGTTAAAATGAATTGGAGATGTGACATCTAGAACATTGAGTTGAAGGGTAGTGCATCAGAGAAGGCACAGACACGCCCTTATCATCTCTGCAAATATATGAGCTTTCCATGTGGCCACCAGCAAGCCACCGTCAGGACTCAAATCATGAGTGGAGGGAGGGAGAAAGGCGTGGGATGTCTCAGAAGCCACATAGATCTACCCAGCTCCACCCACCATCCACCACTGGTGTCCCAATGCAATCCTTATATTTTCCCAGGCTGAACTCTTCTCCAGACCTGGGCAGCTGTGAAGCCAAACTTGTATTTACAGATTCCTCCATTTCCTTGTCAAAGGTTTCTTGCTTCGATGTTTTGGTTTCTAAGAGGCATTTACCTGTAAGAAATCTGACCACCAGGACCCATAGTTGAAGTAGGGTCCAAATAGCCCTACTTCAGCAAGTGAAAAATGATCTGTCCAGCCAGTCAACAGTGGTTGGAGAGGAGGTTGATGCATCTTCCAGAATGTAGAGACCATGAGAGCGGGGATGGGTCAGTTTCTACTCATCGTTGCCCTCCCAGCCCCTAAATATTTCTTGTGTGTATGGTGCTTTTATCATGTTTTCTCAAGCATGCTATCTATCAGTTGTGAGAAACACTGTCAAACATTTATAACTTTTCAGGAAATACAAAAGACAGACATGACATTAAATATGCATAGCAATTAAAAGATGCATCCTGACACTAAAATGTAAAAAGTAATGTATACATTTGAGAATCGAGAACTTGGTGTGATAACAATCATCCCTCTGAGAACCAGTTTGCAAAGGACTCGTGTGGTTGCTTTGGCTGTGAAGGGCCCATCACTTTCTCATTTTCCCACCAGTGAGGGCTTTATGCAGACACAGCCATAGGCCTGTGGATTTCCTGAGCCCGGTTTTCCTCTCCTCCAGAAAGTAGTCAGAGCCCCCCATCAGCAGTTGTGCATGGATGAGCTCCCTGGGCCATCTTGCCATTGACTTTGTAAATGACCAGCTCCACAACATATTTTCTTTGGAGTTTATAGGAATAATGAAAGTGACATAGAACTGTGCAGCCAGATTCAAATGAAAGGACAAATGTAGTTGGCCAAAATGAACAATTATAGGAAACAAAGGGAAAATAACGATTAAAGATCTTTCATTACAGCCAGCTAATTATCATGAGTTCTGGACTTAACTGTTCAGGCATAGAATTAAAAACCTTAATTATATTGTCACCTTTGTCTCTCAGCTCCCATTGCCACAAATGAATCCATTTACTGTAAGTGCCGCTGATGAGCAGAAATTGATGGCAGTCCCAGCGAGGTGGGAGAGGGGGCCCAGGAGTGTGAAGGGGAGGGGCGCGCCAGGCAGCACTACCAGGCCTGCACAGCTGGGCGGCATCTGCATTCCAGGACATTATAAATTAGAAACACTTTTAATGAGACAAATACAGGTTTGATGGATTTTATGATTTCTTCTCCCCTTCAAACCACTAACAATGCTCCTCCTCTTTCTTTCTTTCTATTAGAGCTGGGCTCTTGTTAAGCGATTGCGTTAATGGTCTTTGGAGACAGGCTGAATGTGGGAAGACAAGGGGGACTTCCCTTGTGAGGGCACTGGAAGGTTCTTCTCTCTGAAGGAAGACAATTCCCAGCTGCTGTTCCAAATGGGAGCCTTTTAAAGCCCAGTGCAATGAGTGGAAACACAAGATCATTTTGAGAGTAGGGGAAATCACAAAAGAAGGCAGTAGGCTGGTTAGGGAGCTAAGCCCTTCTGGCTAGCCAGTGGGCAGTTTGAGTAGCTAGCCAGGTCAGTGAGAAGCAGGCGTGGCTATGGCAACAATGGTGAATTTCTTGACTTCAGAGTCATGGGAGGTGTGGTGCAGCTACAAGTGAGGAGCCCTAGAATTAGAATTGTAGTTCTGGTCACAAACTCAGGAGCCAGGTTGCCTGGCTTAAATCCAGGCTCCATCTCTTGCTTGAGGCCCTGGGCAGTTTACCTAACTTTCTTGTTTCAGTTAGCTTTTGCTGTGACCAAAATACCTGACAAAAAACAACTTGGAGGAGGAAAAGTTTATTTGGGGCTCACAGTTTCAGAGGTTTCAATGCATAAACTTCCTTGTTCTGGGCCCAAGATGAGGCAGTGTATCATGGGGGAAGGGCCCAGTGTGGAAAGTTGCTCAGCTCATGGGGGGTTTAAAAGAGGGAGGGTAGAGGGAAGATGCACCCTTCCAGGGCAGGCCCGTAGTGACCTGCCTCCTTCAACCTCCCTATCTGTCTACAGTGGCCACCCTGTCATTCAAACTAGGATGGGCAGATGCGGTTACACCTCTCACAATCCAATCACTTTATCTCTGAACATTCTTATATTAACACTGGAGCTTTGGGGGAACACCTCACATCCAAACAGTTCAAACTGTGCCTCAGTTTCCCCATCTCTGTAAGATGGAACTATTGATAGTATATACCCCAGGATTGGTATGAGGGTTGAAAAGTTAATATGCATAAAGCACGAGCCAGTGCCTGGCATATTGTAAGAACTACCTAAGTGTTAAATATACCAACTAAAATATATTTCTAAATTCAAAAGTTAAGTCTCATACTTAATGGCAGTGTAAACTTGGGCATGTTACCTAACCTCTCTGAGTTTTAACTTCATTTATTTATTTATTTATTTATTTATTTAGTTGGTACCAGGATTGAACCTAGGGACATTTAACTATTGAGTCACATCCCCAGCCCTTTTTTAAAATATATATTTTATTTAGAGACAGAGTCTCTCTGAGTTGCTTAGGGCCTCACTAAATTGTTGAGGCTGGCTTTGAACTTGTGATCCTCCTGCCTCAGCCTCCTGAATCACTGGGATTGCAGGTGTGCCACACCTGGCTCCAGGCATCAATTTCTTCTGTAAGATGGGGAAGTCACTGTATATACTTTCCAGGTTTACACTTCAGAGTCAATTAGAAAATGAGTGTATAGTACTATGTACTATTGCTGTATAAACTCCAGGTCTATTGTGCATTAGTTTAGGTTTCAGTGCTTTGGAGAGAAAAGGCAGATATATAATCTGGAGGAGTTTAGCTTAAAATAAGCTTCAAGCCTTTTCTGCACACTCGGTGGCTTGGCTGTCTGGGATGAGGGGCTGTTTCTGGAGGCATGCACTCTGTGGGAGCACTGTGTGTGGCTACCCTGACTGGAAATGAGTGGAGGTCTCTGCCCCTCCTTGCACATCTGGGGTGGAGTGCAGGCCACCCTGGTGTCAGTGGCACTCCTATCTCCTGTCTTTGGGAGAATCGGGAGCCTGTGTTGCCATGGTGACATGGAGGAGTTAATGGGATGGAACTCCTCACAGGGTTGACAGTGGGGTGGCAGTGGCTGCACTGTGTTAAGACACCGAAAACAAAGGGGAGTACCTGAGCCACTCAGGATCACCACCAAACCCAGCTCATGAGGGTTTCAGGCTCTGCTGCCAGAGAACAGGAAGGAGTCTGTTGCTGAGGATATTTCTTTCTGTCGTCTGACTGTCCCCCTCTGCCTCCTGCTTCCCCTATCAAATAAGGGTCCTGAGGAAGGACAAAGACAAGGACAGGAAGGAGATGTCAGGGAGATGCCAAACAGACTGGGCAGACAGAGAGGGGGCCCCAATCAGAGACAAGGGGCAAGATAGAAAAATGTCCCACCCTGGGGTGCGTGGAAGAATTCCCCTGATGCTGTCACTCATGCCACAGTTGAAGATGCTGGGCAGCTGTGTCTGATGGGTAACCAGGGGCTTTTACATTCTTTATCACCTTTGCTTCTCTAAAAACCTCAGGAGTAAGCAAAGCAAGGTTGATTGTGTGCATTTTTCTGATAAGCAAGCTGAGACTCAGTAAAGTGATGTCTTCCCCAGGGCCAGTGAAGAGCTGGGATTCGCCTTCTACCTCTAGGTCCTTAAAACCATGAGACTGGCAGGACTTCAGGGGTGGGGGTCCTGCTACCCTCCCTCCAGGTCTCTTGGTCTTTGTGGCCCTGGCTATCTTTGCAAAGTCCAGATCTCTTCCTCAACCCTGAGATCAGATCTCTGTGAAACTGAAGCCAATCCAGTGGAAGCAGCTGATTGACCCAGCCCCCCTTGCCCCACACTGGGCCCTGCAGAGCTGACAGGGGGCCTGGGGGAGAAGAACTGGACTGGGCACAGGGAGCGGGCCAGCCTACATCCTTCTCCCCCATGAACTCCGTGTGTGACCTTGGGGCAGCTTCCTACCTCTGAGCTTCAGCTTTCTTTTCTATAAAATGGGGACACACATGACTTGCCTTTTCATTTCAGGGTTGGCTGTGGATGCTGAGACACTTAGTAAGTTGAGCACTAAGGTTGTGAAGAGGCCTGACTTGGGGTGCTGGCAGGTGTTTCAGTTGACCTGGTGTCACTGTGGCTCCTAAAATTCTCAGGATAAAGCCTGAGCTCCTCAGCCTGGCCCAGAGGATCCATCCTGCCCTTCTGAGGACACTGCCCCTGAGCGACCCTTCTCCACTTCACTGTTGGCCAAACTCTCCAGGCTTTTTGCTCTTGTTGGTTCTTCCATTTATGAATGCTCTCCCGATGCCCAGGAGCTGTGCCTCCTCTGTGCCCCATCATTCTATAATATCATCTGTCAAGACAGTGTCTCTATGTAGCTACCTCTTTGGCTAGACAAAGCATCTGGAGGACCTGACCCATTGAGCCCAGTTTGCTGAAAGCCTGATGGGCATGGTGAGCTCTCCTCACTGCACAGATGTGGAGGCTGAGGCTCACATCAGGGAAGTGGCCTACCCAAGTTCCCTCTGTGGCTACAGCAGAAGTCTCTGTATCTGGATCCAGGTCAATGCAATGCTTTCTTCTCATTATTTATTCAGGTCCCGTTCTTGAAGCTGGGTAAGTCCGTGGGAGTATACCTCTTTGAATCAGGATTCATTTTATTGCAGATAATAGAAGTAACAATAGCTATTTAAGGGGAAAAAGGGAACTTAAGACAGAGGACTAGGGGCTTACAGAATCTCAGGTGGGCTAGAGAAGCAGGGCCTTGGTGTGGTCTCCAGAAATGGCTCCTGGAACCACACTGCAGAACTGGCCTGCCAGGGGAGTTCCCACCTCTGCCACAGCCAGAGAAGTGGGGGAATCTGGGAGCAGCCATTAGCTAGATCCATGGCAGTAAAATGGCATGGCCAAGGCTCTGCTTCTTGATGTGCTAGGACTCCTGCAAATACTTTGGCACAAGCAAAAGGGGCAGAAGGAGCAGAAACGCAGCCCCTGCCTCTCCTTAACCTGTCAAACGCACTTCCTCAAGTACATGCAATCTGCTGAACTGAAATCATGTCTTAGCTGCCAGGACGTGTGGGAAATGTGAGTTCTGGTCTTCTTTATTCTGTACTATAGGAAAGCTGACTGGAAAGAGGGCGGAGCCACCAGAGTGGTGTTGAACGAAGGCCAAGAATCCAGGGAACAACTTGGACCAGGAGTGTGGTTTGTCCAGGGGAGGATCTGTCTTTGGCCATGGCTCCTGCAGTGCCCTATTTTAAGCAAAGGTGCCCTGTACTTAGAATCCAGCATCCTGAGGTCCTGCTTTATGGAGCACCACTCTGGCAACCTTGGACAGCTCCACTGGGAGGACTGATGGGGAAGAACCTCCACTGCTTAATTTCTTCAGAGTCTGTGTATGACAGATCTTGGTTTCTGGGGTCAGGCCACTTGCTGAATAGGACTCCATTCTGTGATCCTGCCTCATTCCACCACCCTCTGCTGAAAGCCACTGCCCAGGAGTGATTAAGAGCAGGGGTGTGGATTCACACCTGACTGGCAGCCTGGCATTCTCCCTGGCTGGGGCTGGCTAGCACCTTCTGAACTCTGACTTCCCTGAGTCCCCTCCTTAATCAAGATGAACTGACACTCAGAGAGGTGAGGTCAGGACTGTGTCCTCCAGTCTTGAGACCAGAAGTGAAATCCTGCCTTGTAGGATCCATGTGACCCTGGATGACTGTTGACCCTTTTAAGCATCAGAGATTTCATCAGTAAAATTGCCTTCCACAGTAAAATTAACCTCTGGGGTTAAGTTAGGATGAAAAGAGACATTGTCCACACCAAGTGCTCAGCACAGTGTCCAGCACTGAGTGTGGGCTCCATGAGCATCTGCTTTGCCTTCATCATTGTCTTTGCTTCAAGTCAGGGTCCCTTCTGATGCATCATAACCAGGGTGCCATCATTCCTTTTCCTCTCCTTATGAGTGTCACTGTGGGGGTTGCCCCTGAGTCCAGTGAACACAACCATGTGTTCACCACTTAGTGCCTGACAAGAGCTGATCCTGGGCCTTGAGGAGAGGGAAGGGTAAGTGAGCAAACTGGGCAACAGCTTTTTCACTCTGGCTGCATGTTGAAAAATACTGATGCCAGCTTTGCTGGCAGAGATCGGGTGTGATTGGTCCAGGCTGGGCCCAGGGCATTATGTTTTATTCATTTATTTATTTTTACAGCTCCCTGGTGATGCTAACATGTAGCCTGGCCTGAGACACACTGAACCAGGTGTGCTGCTATGGTCTGATTGGTTAGATCTTACCAGTACTTGGTTTTGCTGAATCCTTGAAGGTTAGGAATTAAGATTCCCTCTTTATGCATGAGAAAACTGGGGCATGTAGGCTTTCGTGATCCGGCTCCACCCAACTGGAAGGGAAAGGAGGAAACAAGAGGATAACTCTTTTTAGAAGGAAAACCCTCTGGAAAGAATTACAGGCAATGGGAAGTCTCTCTTTAGGCCCATTTAGCTCTTGCAGGAGCTGAGAGCTCAGACTGTCTGGTGAGGACCAAGCTCTCTCTCTTGCCTTCCTTTGATCCCAGCCCGCCCTTATCCCCCCATGCAGGGGAATGTAGAAGGGACCCTGCCATTCTTTGAGGCAGGCTTTAGCTTATCCCAGGTGAAGAGGCCTGATGTGAGGAGGAGGGAATTCTTATTTGGAATGAAATGTGGGGGAACCAAGGGACTGTCAATGTGGTGGATTCTTCAACCCTTGAGTCCCAAGAGCAGGTTGTCACACCAGCTGGGCCCTGAGATTGGCCGCCTGATCCTCCCCATGAGGATTTCACCTCTCACCTGGTGAGTGGGGCACATTCATCACGCTGAATGTCTCAAACATTGAAAGAGATGGAATTATGGATGGCACAAGGAGAAAAATGGGGTCCCAGCTCCTGCGTAAATGAATTTATCTATTCCCAGACCTGGGTCGAACCACACTGGCCGGAGGAAGTCATTTATCTCTTTGAGAGATGATTTTAGAAATACAGTCATAGATGTGTCATTTCTGTGCTTCCAACTTAAGGGTGAGAGAGGAAGAACCAAAGTGTTCTCTGCCGCTGGAATACAGCAGGAGGCCCCACTGAGACCAACTGATCTGCCTGACAGCAGGGTCCAGGCACCGGGTGCTAATTACTACATCCTTTTCTGAATTGGAGTGTGGGTTGTTCCTCTTCACTTCCTTTTGATTATCTCAGGGCAATTTTGAGAGAGCTGGGGACGAATTAAGCAGAGCTGGTGTGCACATTATTATGGCCTCTCTCTGGGCTTAAATGACTCTCTTGAAAATAGGCCTTTTTATTTATCTTCTCTTCTCCTCTCTTTAAATTGTAGCCCAGCCCTAAAGGCGTGGATTGATTGTGCATATCCTTTGCCTTGTAATGAGCTTGTTTATCACTTCTGTGGTTCTAGAAATAGGAGTAGAGATGGGGCGGCTGGGGCTGTGGATCCTCCCACTAACCTCTCTTGTCCACTCAGACCAAAGGCAGCTCTGTTTTTAACCCTTCAGTTTTTAAAGAAGCTACTTCAACTTTGCATCAGGGAGTAGCGGATGCAAGGTGGATGTGGTGGGTAAATGGAGTTTTTGTTTATTTCCTTGTGAGTGGATGAATCATGGCCCCAGAACAGGAGATGTTAAAGGTCTATTTAGATGAGGGAAACTGTACCCATTAACTTCCTGGTTACAGCCTGGTGGTAGATTCACGACAAATGGGTCCTGGGCCTGTGGGGAGGAGACCATGCCCAGGTGCACTTCGTCAGTCAGGGTCAGGGAAATCTGTCCCAGGACACTGAGCTTCACCCTGACTGGGATTCTGGGAGTTGATGGAAAAACTGGGACCAGAAGCTGGGTTACCAACTTTTTCTACAACTTTCTTCCAGTCTTTTCTTGATCTTGGCTTTGTCAACATTTTAACTCTTTGACAACTTTTTTGGGGGAGGGTCAGAAAGACAGAACCCATGCTGTGTGCTTTGGATACAGGTGTTCTGCAGGTGAGATGTCCCTTGGGGCACCACAAGTGGACTTCAAGTTGGGACGAATAAGGCTGATTACCCACTCGGCTGCTCTGTACCAGGCCCTGTGCCAAGGGCTGATGTATATTAATCACCAGATCCTCTCACAATAGCTTTGGGACACAGTGTCATTATCCCCGCTACATAGAGGAAATTCCTGCAGCAGAGAGACTGTACAGCTCGAGTGGGGAAGCCAGGATCAAATCCAGGCAGTCTGAGCTCCTAACCTCTGCCCCACTGAGCCTGTGGCAAATCTTGGGAGATGGACAGGAATTGTTCACTGATGTTTCCCAGATGACCCGATGCTGCTGCCCTCTTACCTGACCACATCTTAGCTCCTCTGCCTGTGCCAGGCCTATAGTGTGACCCATCTGAGCACCCTCTACTCCAGCCTGCAGGGACCACCCTAATCCAGAGAGCTTCCTGACACATCCCTTCCCTGGGTTCCTCCCCACCCCTCTCTTAAGGCTCCCAGGTGTCTGCTTTCTGGGTGTTCCCAACCCTCTGGCCTGATCATCTCCCAACACACCTTTCATGGATCCTAACCAGCCAAATAAAAGAACTTCCCACATTTTCATATGCGTTTTCCTATGTCCAAGCCTTATTCAGGTTGTACCTCTGGCTGGGAATACCTGTTCTCCCTCCACCCCAAATTCTCTCCTTTATTGTGCCTTCTCAGACCCTACATGTGGCGAGTGCCCACCAGCTAGACCTCATGTGTTCTTGATGCCTTGTTTGCAAAGGAAAATTTATTGTTTCTCTTTTTAAATCCCCCCAAAACAAATATATGTTTGTTTTCAGAAAATTTGGAAGAACTAGAAATCTCTCTGAAGAAGAAATAACTTGAAATTCTGCATCTACTGTCAGTATTTTGGTATATATCATTTCAATCTATATTCTTTCATTATTTTTTTTATTGTGAAACATTTCAAGCACAGAGTCAAGAATAATATAATATTCCCCTGTGTACCCACCCTCTTTAATCAATCCAGTAATTTTTCTACATATAATTGCAAATTTAGTTTAAACACGTTAGGATGATGATGTGCAGATTGTCTACACTGTTTTGAAAGCTGTTTCTCTCCCCTTCGTCCCGCCCCACTTGATTAATCTCAAATACTTTCCATGGTTAAAGAGTATTCTTTGAAAAGATATATAACACTTATTCAGTTAACCAATCCCCCTTTTTGGCACATTTATAATTACTGTAAGCAATGCTGCACATCCATGACTATTTACCAAGAACATAGTCAGAGATGTAGAATTACAGGATCAGAGAATATGAGCATTTTGATGTATTCTGTTAAATTAGCTTCTCGAGTGATTATGCTCATTCTCCTTTACATTTCCATAAGCAGCATATGAGAATATCAATTTTGATTCATCTTGGTGAGCATTGAGTATTATCATGTTTGTAAAATATTGTCAATTATGAATGAATGAAGGAATGAATGACAACAGCCTTTCATGGGAATGATAATGTCTCCTTGTGATGTTGCCACTGCACTGCTACTCTCTTGTGCCCCGCCTGTGTGAATGTGTGTGTGTCTAGGGGACCAGGGTTGGTGAGGGCAGAGGGCTGGCTTCCAGACTATCTCACTGTGGCTTTTAGACGTTAGCCAAGTCTGCGAAGTGACCATGCAGCCAAAGTAATCACCCTTCCTTGGGCCAGGCTAATGCGCTCCTCCCTGGCTGCTGGGATCAATACCATACTTACTGCAGATTAGCTAAATGAGCCAGCACAGCTGGGAATGAGCTTCCAGAGACAATTACTATGGAAAATGCAGCCATATTTTAGTGGACACCACATGCGTGAGCCTCTTTGCAAATATCAATATATATTTGCTTGCTGGACAAAAATAGATCAGACCTAAGTCAGGAGATTAATCCAAATGATTGGACTGTAAATGATCCTTGTTGTGCAAAGTGTGGTGAAACCTTGACCTTTTCCACAGTTGCTATTGTTCAGATTATGCTGGAAATAACCCAAAATGGGTTGCTGGTTAGCCCAGGCTGCTAGTTTATTGGGAAAGTTTATTGTAGGTAGAAATAATAATGCTGCCACTGAAGATAACCATTCATATTTGTGTAGCATTATCTCACTTGATCTTCGTCACAACCCGGAATGGTCAATAAATGCTTAGTTAATAAGTAAATTAATTCACTTAACAAATAATTATCCAGTAGCCTTCATGTACTTGGCATTGTTCTAGATGCTGGGGAAACAGTCTTTTTCAGTGGAACTTGCAGCCTGGCTGGGGAAAACTGATTCTGAACAAGGAAAGATGCAAACCAATAACCAACCACACATTGAGACAAGTGCTGCAGAGGGAAGGAAAGATGATGTGGGAAAGAAGCCAGAGTGGGTGGTTGTCCTTATTGTCAGTGAGTGACTGGGGAAGGCTTCTCTGAGGAGGTAGCACGGAAATCAAAGTTTGGTGGGTGAGGAGAGAGCCAGGGTTAGAGAAGGAGAAAGAAGTTGTTCTGAGCTGAAGAACCAGCATATGCAGAGGGTACAAGCTGGGGACAAACCTGGAAAGACAGCTGAACAGACAGGCTGCTGTGTAGGGCCAGAGTGTGGTGAGAGAGAGAACAGCCTGTCATGAGGTGGGAGAAGCAGACAGCAACCAGAGCTCTGTAGGACACAGTAAGGAATTTGGGTTTTATTCTAAGAGGCACAGGGAGCCATCAAAGGATTTTGTTCAGGGGAAGGACATGATCCAATTTGCATTTTAAAAAGATCACTCCAGGTCTTGGGTAGAGAATGAGAAATATTCTATATTCACTTTGATAGCTGGCTCCAGAAGAATAACAAGTCTAAGTAGACAGGCCAGCAAGGTGGGGGCCCTGGGTAGATCCTCGGAAGGGCTTTCTGGGATGCCAGGGGCTGCCAAGGCTGCATGCTCTGATTCTGAGTTTTGTCTGATTTCACATCTCCTCTTACTGTTGCTCTTTCCCTTGGGAAGGTTTGTTATTGGTGTGATTCTTGGTTCAGTAAAGTAGAAAGGCAAAGGATGGAGAGGAAAAGAGAGAGCTGGTAATCTTTGGAGTTGGTTCTATTACCCCAGCCCTGGCTGCAGCATTGTGTGATTTTTATCCCAGAGAACAGTGCAGAGCTCCTCCTTGCTGGGCCACCGGGGCACAGTGGAGGGGGGCCCTCATGGGGCTCCAAACTCAGGCACTGGACTGGAGGTGGCTAGAGTTCAGAGGGCAGGTGGCCTCAAATTCCTCCCTCCTAAAGGTTGGGAGGCTGGTTGGTAAGGTCTTTGGCTATCTGGGCACCTAGACTGTGCCTGGGTTCTTGAGATTTCTCATGACTTTAGTTGGATCTTTTTTTTTTTTTTCTTCTGGTATCTGGAGTTGAACCCAGGGGGGCTTAACCACTTAGCCACATACCCAGCCCCCTTATTTTTTTTTTTTTAATTTAGAGACAGGGTCTTGCTAAGTTACTGAGACTGGCTTTGAACTCATGATCCACCTGCCTCAGCCTCCTGAGTCACTGGGATTATAGGCATGTGCCACCACACCCAGCTGAAGTTGGATCTTGAATGTCCCCCAGAGGTCCATGTGTTAAGGGCTTGGTCTTCAAGGTGGTCCTATGGGAAAGTGGTAGAACCTTTGGGAGGTGGAACTTAGTGAGAGGTCTTTAGGTTATTGAGGCTGTGTCCTTGAAGGGGATTGTGGGAACTGGACCTCTTCCTTTTCCTCTCTCTGCTTCCTGGCTGATGAGGTGAGTCTTCGCTTCAACATGCTCTCTTGCCATGATGTGCTACCTTGCCACAGACCCAAAGCAAAGGGGCCAACTGGTCATGGACTAAAATCTATAAAACTATGAGCCCCCCAAAATCTTTTCTCTTTATAAGTTGATTATCTCTCTTGGATAGGCAGAATTAATATTGTCAAAATGGCCATACTTCCAAAAGCACTATACAAATTCAATGCAATTCCAATTAAAATCCCAATGATGGACCTCATAGAAATAGAGCAAGCAATCATGAAATTCATTTGGAGGCATAAGAGACCCAGAATAGCTAAAGCAATCCTTAGCAAGAAGAGTGAAGCAGGGGGTTTCACAATACCAGACCTCCAACTATACTACAGAGCAATAGTAACAAAAACAGCATGGTATTGGCACCAAAATAGGTAGATCAATGGTACAGAATAGAGGACACAGAGACAAACCCACATAAATACAGGTATCTCATACTTGACAAAGGAGGCAAAAACATGCAATGGAGAAAAGACAGCCTCTTCAACAAATGGTGCTGGGAAAACTGGAAATCCATATGCAGCAAAATGAAACTAAACCCATATCTCTCACCCTGTACAAAACTCAATTCAAAATGGATCAAGGACCTAGAAATTAGACCAGAGACCCTGCACCTAATAGAAGAGAAAATAGGTCCAAATCTTCATCACGTTGGCCTAGGACCAGATTTCTTTAACATGACTCCCAAAGCGCAAGAAGTAAAAGCACGAATCAATGATTGGGATAGAGTCAAACTAAAAAGCTTCTTCTCAGCAAAGGAAACAATCAGCAATGTGAAGAGAGAGCCTTCAGAGTGGGAGAAAATCTTTGCCACACACACTTCAGATAGAGCACTAATCTCCAGAATCTACAAAGTGCTCAAAAATCTTTACACCAAGAATACTAATAACCCAATCAATAAATGGACCAAGGAAATGAACAGACACTTTACAGAGGAAGATCTACAAGCAATCAACAGATTTATGAAAAAATGTTCAACATCCCTCGTTATAAGAGAAATGCAAATCAAAACCACCTTAAGATTTCATCTTACCCCAATTAGAATGTCTTTTATTAAGAATACAGGCAACAACAGGTGTTGGCGAGGATGTGGGGAAAAGGGTACACTCATACATTGCTGGTGGGAGTGCAAGTTGGTGCAGCCACTCTGGAAAGCAGTGTGGAGATTCCTTAGAAAACTCGGAATGGATCCACCATTTGACCCAGCTATCCCACTCCTTGCCCTTTACCCAAAGGACTTAAAATCAGATTACTACAGTGATGCAGCCACATCAATGTTCATAGCTGCTCAATTTACAATAGCTAGATTGTGGAAACAACCTAGATGTCCTTCAATAGATAAATGGATAAAGAAACTATGGTATATATACACAATGGAATATTACTCAGCCATAAAGAAGAATAAAATTATGGCATTTGTAGGTAAATGGATGATGTTGGAGACTGTTATGCTAAGTGAGATTAGCCAATCCCCCAAATCCAAAGGCCGAATGGTCTCTCTGATAAGTGAATAGTGATGCATAATGTGGGTGGAATGATGGCAAGAATGGAGAAAGGATAGAGAGCACAGAGGGAAGGGAGGAGTGGGGTTGAGGTTGGGGAGTAAGAATAATAACAGTATGTGTGACAGACATCATTGCCCTGTGTACATGTATGAATGCACAGATGGGGTGACTCTACTTTGTATACAACCAGAAAAACAATTGCTGTACTCCATTTGTGTTCAATGAGTAAAAAAATAAAAAATAAAAAAGTTGATTATCTCAGGTATTCTGTTATAGTAAGGAATGGAAAGCAGACTAATGCATTTACCTAGAACTACCCTGGCAAAAATCCACAATTGGGTGGTGATCTGTGATGAGTCCCAGTCTTCTGTCTTTGTTCTTTCCCTTGCAATCTTCTAGCTCTCGCCCATACCCTCCTTACCACTTCACATAAGTATAAACTGAAGAAACAACAGCGATGTCTTTTCTGTGTGCTTGAATATAAGCTACAAGTGTAGATAAAGAAGTTTGGGTTGAGTGAGCTATGAAAGGAGGGGGATAAAGATGCTTATTCCTTTTACACTTATGTCTAAAGTTAAGTATGTATTAAATGTTTAAAGGGTCAACACTAAATAATAAGGAATAGAACATAGAATTTCCTGACTAGTTGAGAGAAAGAGATTAGAGGAAACATAACCCAATGAATGCTTTGATGACCTCTAATACAGCAAGAGAAAGAGAAAGGGGGAGAGAGAGAGAAGAAGAGAAAGAGCAGTTGAATTTCTTCATAAATAGGCTGAATATTCTCATGTGGCCACAGAAAACCTGGGACCTGTGCTTTCAGAAGGTTAGGGAGTGGGGAGGCAAGAACAGGCAACCCTGTGTGTGCAGCCAAGGATTTACAGATATGCCAGTCCTCAAGTTTAAGCTTCTTGGTGGCAGGACCAGACCCAGCTCCTCTCTATATGTCCACAGAACTGGGAGGCTCCAATCCTGAAGAAGAATGGGGTGAACACTGCTATTGCTAACCATGAACTTTGCCCTGACTTTTGGCTACTGCTGACTTTTGAAAGGAGTAAATTCTGATCCCACTCTGAGGGTAAAAGAATGCCCCAAAGAAGACCCAGAAGCTCAGGGACCCACATGAATGTGAATCTCACCATTGGTGAGACCAACAGAAAGCTCTCAGTACTGGGAGATATGAAGCTTTCATACCACACTGACTTCCCTTGCCACTTGGTCTTCAAGGTGTTCCTATGGGAAAGTGGTGGAGCCTTTAGGAGATGAAGCTCCCCCCATCTCCTCCCCACGTCCCTCCTCCTCTTCCCCCTCCTCCTTCTGCTCCTTTTCCTCCTCCTCCTTCTCCCTTTTCATTTTGACTTTAGCTGGAGGTTGGCTTGAAATAAAGCAGTCCTCTGAAAGGTACTGAATTTATCCTGAGGAGTAAAAGAAACTTGAGAGTTTCTGGACTTTGGTTAAATTGTCTCTGGCCCCAGGAGCACTGGGGAGCCAGGTGAGCTCTGAGCCATCCAGAACTGTGATGACAATGGTAGTTAGCATCCATCATATCTATATCCTGCGCCCTCAGAATAAGGTGTCTGTAGGGAGGACTCATGCTCACACCATCCACGCTGGGGGCCTCTGGCAGAATCACATCAGAGAAGGCAGGAAAAGGGCCGAGCTGGAGGATCGGGTTCTGTTTCTGTCTAAAAAAGTGTGTCTGTTCATTCCCCGACCTTTGCTAAGTACACCAACTAATGGAGCGAGAGACATGAACGATCTTCACAGGCCATGTGGAAATGTAATTCAAACCCAGCCTGAGGAGGTCACAATGAGTTAGATTAATTTTCATCCTGCTCTTCCTTATGATGCTAACCTTTGCCTTATGAAAGAGTTCTTTAAAAAGAGATAAGTCTGTGTTTATTTGGCATTTGAAGGTGTTTTAATCCTAGCAACCCTGTTGAAAGTGTCTCAGTTTCCTTGGGATTCAGCTCAGGAAACCATGTATTGATCCTTTACATCAGAAGTAATTGTTCTGGTTCAAAATCTTTCGGATATTGGAAATTCAAATTAAGCCATTTGTGAAATTCAGCCTAATGAGGTTTATCAACTGGGAAAGTTATTTGTCAGTAGCATCTGTTGGCTTCCTCATCCCCTCTGCCATTTCTACAGGGGCCAACGTCTCTGTGTGCCCGTGGTGCAGTTGAATGGGCACCTTCTTTAGTCTGGGCATCTATGCCCTGCAAATGGTGTTATTCTGCCACTCTGCCAGCCCCCCTGTCCGCAGTTATCCTTCCTTCCCAACCCTTCCACATCTTGTCTTCTTTCTATTCGGTTCCATTGCCCCATCTCCTCTGTTTCCTCTTTCCTTCTAGCTTCCTGCCTCTGGTCTGCTTTGGTTTCATATTCACCAGTCTGTCAACAACAGTGAGACTAGTAGTATTACCAACCATGTCCATCAGATGCTCCTGAAACTCCCCAAATCCTTCTTCAATGTGTTGCAATTTAACAGCATGGAATCCTGAATTATGAAAATTTATCACCAGGTTTTTATTCATAGCATGTTTTTTGGCCTGAAACTCCATCTTTCAGCTGCTGGGGGCTGCTTCCTGAGTACTGGGGTTAAGAATTAATTACAAGGAATATGAATAGGAAAAGAAGAACTGAAACTATCACTATTTGCAGATGATATGATTCTATATTTACAGGAGCTGAAAAATTCAACCAGAAAACTTCTAGAACTCATAAGTGAATTCAGCAATGTAGCAGAATACAAAATTAACACTCATAAATCTAATGCATTCTTATTCATAAGTGATGAATCCTCTGAAAGAGAAATTCGGAAAGCTACCCCATTCACAATAGCCTCAAAAAAAAAAAAATACCTGGGAGTCAATTTAACAAAAGAAGTGAAAGACCTCTACAATGAGAACTACAGAACACCAAAGAAAGAAATTAAAGAAAGCCTCAGAAGATGGAAAGATCTCTTGGATAGGTAGAATTAATATTATCAAATAATGTTCTTGGATAGGTAGAATTAATATTATCAAAATGGTCATACTACCAAAAGTGCTATACAAATTCAATGCGATTCCAATTAAAATCCCAATGACATTCCTCACAGAAATAGAGAAAGCAATTATTAAATTCATTTGGAAGAATAAGAGACCCAGAATAGCTAAAGCAATTCTTAGCAAGAAGAGCAAAACAGGGGGTATCACAATACCAGACTTTCAACTACACTACAAAGCAATAGTAACAAAAACAGCATGGTATTGGCACCAAAATAGGCAGTAGACCAATGGTACAGAATAGAGGACACACAGACAAACCTACAGAAATACAGGTATCTCATACTTGACAAAGGAGCCAAAAACATACAATGGAAAAAGATAGCCTCTTCAACAAATGGTCCTGGGAAAACTGGAAATCCATATGGAGCAAAATGAAACTAAACCCATATCTTTCACCCTGCACAAAACTCAACTTAAAATGGATCAAGGACCTAGGAATTAGACCAGAGACCCTGCACCTACTAGATACTAGATTTGGACCTACTAGAAGAAAAAGTAGGTCTAAATCTTCATCATATCGGCCTAGGTTCAGACTTCCTTAACATGACCTCCAAAGCACAAGAAATAAAAGAAGGAATCAATAATTGGGATAGATTCACACTAAAAAGATTTTTCTCCACAAAGGAAACAATCATCAATGTGAAGAGAGAGCCTACAGAGTGGGAGAAAATCTTTGCCACACACACTTCAGATAGAGCACTAATGTCCAGAATTTATAATGAGCTGAGCTCAGAAAACTTTACAGCAAGAATACAAATAACCCAATCAATAAATGGGCTAAGGAAATGAGCAGACACTTTGCAGAAGAGGATCTATAGGCAATCAACAGGTATGTGAAAAAATGTTCATCATCTCTAGTAATAAGAGAAATGCAAATCAAAACTGCCCTAAGATTCCATCTCACCCCAATTAGAGTGTCTATCATCAAGAATACAAGCAACAATAGGTGTTGGTGAGGATGTGGGGTAAAAGGTACTCTCATCCATTGCTGGTGGGGTTGCAAATTGGTGCAGCCACTCTGGAAAGCAGTATGGAGGTTCCTTAGAAAACTCAGAATGGAACCACCATTTGTCCCAGCTATCCCACTCCTTGGCCTATACCCAAAGGACTTAAAATCAGTATAGTACAGTGATGCAGCCACATCAATGTTTATAGCAGCCCAATTCACTATAGCGAGATTGTGGAACCAACCTAGATGCCCCTCAATAGAGGAATGGATAAAGAAACTGTGGTATATATACACAATGGAATATTATTCAGCCATAAAGAATAATAAAATTATGACATTTGCAGGTAAATGGATGGAGTTGGAGAGTATCATATTAAGTGAAATAAGCCAATCCCAAAAAATCAAAGGCCAAATGATTTCTCTGATAAGTAGTTGATGACATGTAATGGGGGTGGGGGGAGGTAGGGGAAGAATGGAGGAAGGATGGATTGTATAGAGGAAAGTAAGGGGAGGGGAGTGGGGAAGAATAGACAACAGAATGTGACAAACGTCATTATCCTATGTATATGTATGAATATGCAAATGGTATGATTCTACTTTGTATACAACCAGAAAAATGATAGTTGTACTCCATTTGTGTATATTGAACCAAAATAAATAAATACATAAATAAATAATTTTTTTTAAAAAAGAATTGATGACGAACTCCCAGTGTTTCTTCTCTAGTCCTCTGGGTTAGAATGTGATCTTGTGTCTTCTCAGCCTGTGGTACCCAAAGTGAAAAGTTCTGACCATCAGAAGCCTCCCTCCTTTTTAGCATTTTAATTGTCTTTTGTAGGACTTCGTCCGTGTTGGGTGTCTTATAGGAGATAAAGGGCCAGATTGGAGAGATACTTGTACAGAAATGATTGACAGGGCCTGGAGAGCCATGTGGGAAAGGGAGGTACTGAAGATATTTCTTCTTTTCCTGCTGCCTCTTTCCTCTTCCTTTTCCTCTTTTCCCAAAATGTCTCCAAGGCCATCCCTAAGCCTTTGCTGATGTCCAGCTCCCTGAAGTCCCATATGAACTTCCTGTGTGTTTGTCCTTATTCCTCTTTCCTCTACTTCTCTCTGCTTCCAATGTGGGAGGGAGAATTTCCTGTTTAATTCTCTCCTGTTACCATTTGAGGATGTTTCTTAATTTCTTGCCTTATAACAAGCTACATTTCTTTGAAATGGCACCTTTTCTGGTGGTTTGCCAGCAATCTGGGACATTCTTGGCATCACTTCAATCCTGTGTGTCTTTATACTATCTTCTCTTTGTGTTCTGTTTCTGTGTCCAGATTTCTCCTTTCTTTAACAATGCTAGTCATATTGGATTAGGATTCACTCTAATGACCTCATCTTAATTTGATTATCTCTGTAGAGACTCCATTTCTACGGGCTGAGAATGTAGCTGAGTGGTAGGGCACTTGCCTAGCACTCATGAAGCCCTGGGTTCAATCCCTAGTACTGCAACAAAACAAAAAACCTGTTTCCATACTGAGTATTGGGACTTCAAGACATCTTTTCTTTTTTTTTTTAATTTTTATCAGTGGGGGAGGCACAATTTTACCTATAACAGCAGCTATTATTCTCTCTTCCGTCTCCTTTCTCTCCACTCCCCCTCCCCCTTTTAATTTTCCTTTGTGCTAACTTTGGCAAAGATGGCCATTGTAGTTCTGGCTTACAGTCTTTCAACTTAGCATCTTACCATCTTTTCTAATAGTCTCAGCAAAAGTCCTGATTGTCTCTGACTGGTTCAGCTTAACTCAGGTGTCCAGGTGTCCATCTGGAGCCAGTTCCTGTGGTGTTCAAACTGGCCATCCATGGAGCTGGGCCTCAGGCTAGTCCCACTCAAACCACAGAGAATGTGAGTTGGGCAGACGTGGGGGTCCAGAATAATGACTCTGGTCTTGCTTCTTGGAGAGGGGGTGCCAGACCGCCAGGAGAAAACACAAACCTTAAAAGAACATGGTCGAGAGGCTTGGAGGGCTGCCTTCAGCTCCCTTAAGTTTGTTGTCTGAAGTGGGGTTGGGCTTATTTGGTGAGGGTGGTCAAAGAGTGAGAGAAGACCAGTGGGAAGGAGAACAAGGGGCAACTATGAGCTGCCTGTGTGGAAGCCCTTCCTAGACAGCGCATTGGGCAGTGGAAGGGGCTTCGGCTTCAGGAGGTTGTCCAACTCCTGCCCTGGAGGTGAGCAAGAGTCGTTGTGCATCTTATCAAGAATGTTGTAAAGGCAGTTCACAGTGAGTAGGGAAAAGGTTAAATCAGTGGCTTTCAAACATTCTTTCCCGTGACCCAGAATCAGACTGATATTGTGAACCAGCATGTGTGTGTGTGCGCACACACTGAAACACAACTGAAACAAAAGTTTCACAAAGCAATTTTCCTTTACTATAAGTGATGCACTCTGACATTGTCCCTTCTCTTTTATGTTATTTGAAAACACTCTGAGCTCAGTAAATTGATTTCCCAGCCTGGAGCTTGAAACCTGGACTAGATGACCCCTGAGGTTCCTGCAGCTTGTGATTCTGGAATTCTGACAGGTACCATTGGGCCAGGAGGAGGGAAAGGTGGTTTGTTAGCACCAAATACCACCTGCATAACTGGAGGTGACACTTGACTGAGTGCAGCTCTCTGGACCCTAAATTGCCACAGTCTGACTCCTGGTGTTCCTCTGGGCTCTCTCCTCCATCTTTGATGACTGCCCTGTCAGCCAGGGAGTATTTGTGACCACCCAGTCCGTTGCCCAGATGCCTTCAGAGGCTTTCTATTGTCCACTATTTTTCTCTGCTGCCTTGACCAATTTTCCATGAATCTCACCCAGTATTCTCCACCCAGTATTCTACCCACTTCAAGCTACAATCCTCATCTTAGATCCTATCCTTCCCTCTGCTGCTATCTTTCCTCCATTTCCCCTTCTCTACATTCTCCCATCCTCCCAGGTGGCAACAATGCCCCTCTTCTAGGAAGCCTGCCCTGGTCCATTCCTCAGTGGGCAGGGATCTTCTGCTTCTCTGAGTCCTCTCAGCCTTGTATTGCTCTGGTTCTTCCTGGACCAAGATGTCATTGACAGAGAGAGTTGTAATATTTGTTTGTGAGTTTCCCACAAGATCTATCATGTTGCGGCTAAAGAAGATGCTCAGTAAATGCTGGAAGAATGAGTGGATAGATTGACAGATGGATGAACAAATGAAGGATTTTACAACATTGAGTGCCTACTATTTACCACACATCATTCTAGGCACTGGGTACACCACATTGAACAAAATAGACATGAAGCCTACACTCTCGTCAGGAGGATAAAAATGAACAAAACAAGGCATTCGGTGATAATAAAAGCTAAGGAGAAAAATAAAACAGAGGAGATAGGAAGCCCTGGGCAATTGCAGCTATAGATGGCAGGTCCAGGAAAAGCCTCTCTGAGAGGGTAATGTTTGAGTAGAGACTGTAGAGACTCCATTTCTATGGGCTGAGAATGTAGCTGAGTGGTAGACCCATGTGGACATCTGGGGAAGAGTAGGCCATGCGGACATCTGGGGAAGAGCCTCCCAGGCAGAGGGGAGAGCAGGGGCAAAGGCCCTCAGCCAGGAGCACACCTGCCACAAGGAGAGGAGAAGGATGGAGCTGCGAGGAAAAAGAGGGACAGGACTCATGAGGTCTTTGTCACAAGTTGGCTTCCCCAGGAAGCAGGCTCTGGGATGACCATTAGTGGGAAGAGGGTTTAATAGGAAGTACTCTTGGGATCAACACTTAGGAAAGGGAAAGAAAGAGAAGGGAAGGGGAGGAGAAGTGCAGGGAGGGTAGGAAGTTGGACAAGGCAGAGGGAGATGCGGAGCAGTGACACAGTCTCAGGGAGGCCTCTGCTGGCTCAATGGGGAGTTCTGGAGATGGAGTTCTCTCACAGGTGTCCTGAGTTGGGGTGAGACTACCAAGCCTTACGCTCATCATCAGGCATTGGGTGCAAGGGACCCAGGAAGGGGGGTTGTGATCTTAGTAAGGGGACTTTCTTTGGTTGATGCAGTCCCTGATGGATGATAGCTGTGGGCTGGTGGCTGGTTTTCCCAAAGAGGAGCTGAAGGGGTAATTATATCTGGTATCTACTATAGACTTATAGACCAATGTGAGGAACCTGTCATTACTCAGAGTGACACAGGGAGACACTGGAGTGTTTTGAGAAGAAAAGAGACACAGCTGGTCTTTTATAGGATCCCCCAGGCTGCTGTGTGGAGAGGAAACTCTAGGGCTAACTGAGGAAGCAGGGACACATCAAAGGAACCAATCTCTCATAATCCAGTTGAGAGATGGTGACAGCAGTGGAGGTGTGAGACATACCTTGAAAGTGGAGTTGGTACAATATGCTGATAAATTTGATGTGAGGTTTGAGAGAAATGGAGGAAGCAAATATTTTTCTCAGGATTTTAGCATGAGCAATTGGAAGATGGTTGTAGTTACCTGAGATGAGGCAGTGTAGGTTTAAAGGAGGCTGGGAAGAAGTGGGCAGTGTTACACACTCTAAGTTTGGGGTGCCCTCTAGTCATCCAAGGAGGCATGACCAGTAGTCTGGGGTGCAGATCACAAGTACATGCTGCATGTATCATCTGGGGGGTCATGAACATCTAGTCTGTTGGTGGATTATGTGTGCACATATGAGGGAATGATAAGGGGAAATGGTGGGATAACCTCTGGACAGACAGTGGGATGCTCTTCATGGGTTCTTCTAGGTTTGAACTGAGCCCTGGTGGCAATGGTCTCTCTAGGGAGTGTATTAGGCAAGACTCTGAGGAACATTGTAGGCTTCCCCCATCTCCAAGTGGTCTGAAGTATGGGGGGTCCCTGTCCCTGAAATTGAGATGTTGAGAGTAGAGACTTGGTATTGGGGCAAGGGGTGAATGAATGGTCCCTTCTCATGGTGATTCTAGGGTTTTGTGTGACTCTGGGGGCTCCTCTCCACTCTCTCCTTGTCTTGTCCTTTCTTGTGCCCAGTGTGTTCCACTCTGGAGCCACTTCCCCTGACGATGTTCCTGGTGTTTCCTTCACCTTATTCTCAGTCTACTCAAACTTCCCAAAGATATCAGTATTTGGCAACCTGAAGAGCAGAGGGGCATTGACAGAATGAATTCTGACAAAGATAATTGCATGAATCCTTTGTAGCTCAGCCCTAAACATGGCTCCACACTGTCAGTTTTTATTTGATTCAAGTCCTGGAGGTGGATGTTCCCCTGTAGGTGGGAGTGGTGGGAGGGGACCGGGTGGGAACAGTGCTGTGGGTCAGAGGTGAGATGTAACCCCCTGCTGTGGCAGTCTTCTTGGGTCTGGGCTGCAGTGCCACATCCCTGGGCTTCCTTTGGTCTGGGGACCTAGATGGTCTCCAGGATGAATAGATGGATGTGTGATGGGCTTCTGGGACCACCACGTTGGCACGGCCTGCCAGACTGGGGATTGTAGCCTTAATGAACATTGAGTTTCTTGATGAAGCAGGCACGAGATTGGCCCCCTGGGTAAGAAGAGGGAACCACTGGCAGGAGGGGTCACAATGACCTTGCAGAACTGCACTGCAGCTGGCTCTCCTCAGGGGTGCCTGCCATCATTGCTGACAGGGGCTTCTGAGCCACCACAGCCCTCCAAGTGTGCTGTCACATCCAAATGCTCTCACTCCAAACTTCTCAGCTACTGTTCATTGGCTGCACACCAACCTCCAGGCTAGTGGGCTTTTTTTGGATCAGGATCCAAGTCCTTTCAGGGTGTTTGGTGTGGATGCTTCCACGGATGGTCCAAATGGCCAAGCTTTCACCTATTCTGGCCCCTTTGACTGGAGTCACCTAACTCGGTGTCCTGATTTTGTGAAATCAAGTCATCCATTGACAGTTTACTCTGGTCCTCAGAATCCTTCTGAACACAGGCTTTAGCAACTGCCATTGGCAAGGGAGATAAACATATTACCATCCCGGATCTGGAAGAGGCAACCAAAATTTAACCCGCATTGTTGTTTAGTGATGTTGGAGTTTAGTTTATGTGCCACCTATGCCTTAGGTATCAGAAGTCAGTCTGGCTCCTGATATGACAGGGTTTCATAATGTTCTATGGTGAACATGTGATCATTGTGGGCAATGTTTAATTAGGACAGGGCTGGTGGATGGCCTGCCCTCCTGGAGTATATGTTGAATGGTCCCTTGGCTGTTAAATGCCATGAGTAAAAAAGGTAAATAGACATATGTTTGAATTCTCCACATTAAAGACCTGAATGTTGGGTAATTATGTTTCATCAATCACTGTAATGTGTAAATCAGTCAAATCAGTGAACTTGGCCCAAACCCACGCTCAGGCAATGTCTATAGAGACCAGCTGGCTAGAGTATTTTGGGACTTCTCCTTGCTTCCTTGTTTGGGGTGCTCCCCTTGGCCATCACTGCACAGAATAACACCTCAAAAACCAGGTGTGGGATGGGATGGGAGATATTATTTCAACTGAGAGTATCTGAGATGGTTGCCTAGAGAACTGAGAGTCGTTACACTGGGAACACAGAGAGTTTATGCACTTCTACTTCTCCCAGCCTACATCCTTGTTTGTAAAATGAGGGAGTTGAGCCCAGTTAAACTCTGGAATGTTCTGGAGATCTGGTTTTTGATGCCATGACTTTGAATGAACAACTGTGATTAGGCTGGGTATATTGAACACCAAAGGCAAGGTCCATGTATTTACCAGGCAACCCAACAAAAACTAGCCAGTGCTGCTCAGTGCAAGTGAGGTAGGTGCCAGTTTCTGCCTCCAAGGGCATCACTCATTAGAAAGGGTTGGGGCCAGGATGACCATTACAAGGCATGAAGTAGGAATGACCAAAGGGAGGTGCAGGCACTGTCTCAGGAGCAGGGAGAGCAAGTTCCCCTCTTACTGAGGTGTATGTGCAGGTCCAGGAAGGTTTTGAGGAAGCAGTGGCTTTGAGCATAGCCCTGCAATTGGCTAGGATTTGGAAAAGAAACAAGAAGGACTCTCTTCTCTATCCTTTACTGGGGGCCTGGCACACCAGAGGTACATGGGACATGCTGGCTAACCAGCTGCAAAGTCCCTGCCTGCATAACTAATTCCTTGTTTGGGGCCTTCAGGCCTCCTGGGGTGTTGCAAAAATTAACCCTGGGAGCAGAATGGCAAAGACAAGCATAGTCCTTCACTTTGTCATAGCTGTTCTGAGACATTGACAGCCTGGTCAGGAATCATTTTGAGGAAAGGCATAGAAACCCACGGGGAACTCCAGTTAAAGGAAAACAGGAGTAACAAAGGTACTGGGGACTACCAGGCACCCAGTTACAAAAATCACAGATAGGCCTTGCAGGAACTGGGAAGACCTCAGGCATCTTCATTTCCTACCTTGCCACCTCTACCACAGAATGCTTGGTTTCTCATTTTGCTTCTCTGAGCTTCTATTTCACTCTGTTCTCAGACTGGCTTTTCTGCTTGTTCACACATGGCCCATCAAGGCCTCTACAGAAGGGTAATTTCTACCTTCAACTTGCAAGGTCTTCCTGCTCCATTCCTTATGGCCAATTGACCAGTATCCCAGTGTCCACATTCCACATTCTCAGGAGAGAATCTTGTGGGGTCATCCTGGGTAAGATGTCTGCCTTGGGTCCATTCAGCTGGGAGGGGCAGAGGGTTCAGGCCCTCTCAGAAGAAAAGATGGGCTCCTCCACCAGGAAGAGCTTCCATTTCCTGGGCTACGATATGTAGTCTGGGTCTCTACACCTGCCATTTAAGGACTTGAGCTCCCTTGGGGAAGGGCTCCTCAGCTCAGGCTTGTTTCCGCCATTGTTGATGTGACGGATATTAACAGACCACAGACAGCTTTACCAGAGCAGGAGCAATTGTCTTCATCTACCTGGCACCTTTTCTCTAGAGCATACCAGGCAATTTTAAAGGAATGCTTTCTATGATGAAAGTAGGAGTGATGGGGGGCATTGTTCCCTTCTTCCTCCCTGCCAGGCTAAGCCTTTCAAAGGCCTTATCAGGGCTCCCAGGTTCCTGGGGTCATCATAGGGGTCTCTAAATACCAACAATCCCAACTGAGACTTGGTGGATGCTTGGATCTTAGAGGGTACCTTCCTGCAGAAATAGATATTAAATGGTCATTTGGTTCCCAGACCAGCACACAAAGGTTAGGTAATAAATGCTTTGTGACCCCAATGGCCATTTAATGCAAACTTTTCTACATTCATGTGATGAAAAAATAAACCTAGAAGCAAAATTTTTCATAGGACTGAAAGGGAACTCTGCAATCATCTTTTTACTGGGGTCTTGGAGAGTAAGGACTGTATTCAAAATGGCATGCTATTCAGGGGTTGAATTGAAACAGAACTAACAGCACCAGTAAGCATGCAAAATTCCAAATGCACAGAGCTGCGTAAGAATTAGATTGTTGAAGCTGGGCATGGTGGTGCATGCCTGTAAACCCAGTTACTCAGGAAGCTGAGGCAGGAGGATCACGAGTTCAAGGCCAGTCTAAGCAACGTAGTGAGACCCTGTCTCAAAATAAAGAATAAAAAGGGTTGTGGGTGGGTTGTAAGTCAGGGGCAGAGTGTGCCTAGGTTCAGTCTCCAGTATCACAAAAACAAAAGAAAACAACTAAAAGACATTGTTATATTGTTGTTTATTTTGAATATTGATAGTTGAGGGAAAAGCAGGTTAAATTAGATGAGAGATGATAGTGAGATACCTTTAGGGAATTCAAAAGGGCTTCCAAATACCTTTAAAGGGATTCAGGGTTATAATATGTGAAAAATCTCTCTCCTATACAACATATATATACATATATATATATATGTATATATATATATTTTTTTTTTTAACAGAAGATATGTCTGTATTGGACTACACACACACATATAGATAAAGAAAGAACTTTGTTTTGCTTTTAGAAGTTGAAAGTTGCCTTTCTTTGTGTTTCTTGCTGTTGGAGGAATGTAGAGCAGTATTGACCAGTAGTTTTTTGTAGAGGTAGAAACAGTCCCTACTGCACTGTCCCATTCAATAACCACTAACCATACATGGTTCTTGAGCCCTCAAAATGTGGGTAGTTCAAGAGAGAAACTGAATTTTTCACTGCCTTTGATTTTAATGACTCTATCAAAACATTATGGAATTTAAGTGTAAACAGCTGCTGTGGTGAGTGGCCACCATGGTGGGCAGCGCAGTGCTCACTACTCAAGTTTTTCAGACACAGACTTGGGCCTCTGAGGTGGAACAAAATGGGGTCAGACACGGGGAGAAGAAATAATAGGGAATAAGTTCTAGAGAGCATGCATGTTTAGAGAGGACACTGTGAACTCTAAGAGGCAAAGGGAAAGGAGTGCTTGATATGTTCAGTATCCTGTGGGGTTAAATAAGGACGGTGAACAGTGGTCTGACAAGTTCATGGCTTGGCCACCAGGAGCCGCCACTGACCCAGCGCAGCTTTGTTTCTGAGGTGGGAGTGGCCAGTGTTTGTGACGGGGAGGCAGAGGGTGTGACACAGGAAAGCAGCAGCCTGTGAGTCCAAAAAGAAAAAAAAAAGTCAAAGAAGTGGATAGTGGCCCATCATCACTGTGCTAAGCACCCTTTAAGCACTTCAAAAATAACCCTATGAGGTAAGTATTGTTTAGTTACTCCCATTTTTTAGATGGGGCAACCAAGGCATGGATATTGGATAAATAACTTGGCCAAAGTCATGGATCTGCTAAGTTCAGATTTGGGCTGTCGAGTCTGGGTTGTCTGTTCTGCTCTGCTCCTCCCATGGGGATCCTATCCCTCTCTGGTGCCAGAGTCCTGCCTAGAATGTGTCATATGCCATTGCTCAGCTGGGTTGTTGGCACTCAAGTACCCCTTACTATGAAACTGTTGGGAAGCTTCATGTGAAATATTTAATATTTAATCTTTTAGTGTTTTTTTCCCCTATAGTCACTCCTTTCGTTCATTTATTCATCCAGGTGTTTAACAAGAAAACATGGAAGATGCTCTGTGCTGAGGCTGGGAATACAAAGCCGCAGAGGAGCCTGGCCTTGGAACTTACAGCTCAGAAGGAGGTGTGAAATGGATGGAAATACCCTCCATATAGTGTAAAGGGCATAGGACTTTGGGACTGGGACACAAACAGAGGAGTGAAGTGATCCTGGTCAGCTGGGTGTCCTTGAATTTCCTGGAGGAAAGCATCCTGGAGCTGAAGTTTGAGGTTGAGGCAGCATTTGAAGTGATCATAGGTCTCCCTATTGGCTTTCAGTGCCCTCCTGCCTTGGGCTGGCAGTCTGTGTTGCTACTGGGAAGATGACCTTTTACAGAAAATAGGGAACTTAAAACCATCCAGTGTTGAGCTACCATGAGTAGCCACAGCCTGGTGTGCTGGTGAGAAGCGGCCTGTTCGGGCTTTTCCTGACTCCTCCACACACTGACCTCCTTCAGACGTGCGAGATCAGCCAGAGCAGCCCTCTGAGGCCTGACCTTCCACACAGGTCTTGCACACACTCTGGGCGCCTGGATTCCTCGGAAGCAGGCTCCTGAGGCTTGTCCAGCAAGGCTTGGAAGCCCAGGTCCCTGCAGACCTGCTAGTTAATGAGTTCTGCAAAAACTAGGTCTGTCTGTAATCGAAATGGGAGTATCAGGCTCGCGTGGTCCCTGAATTAATTCAGTCCTGTTAGAAAGGAGCATGGCAGAGTTTCCGCTGTTGCCGGCAGCATCCACAGAGAGGCTCTGTCTGCATTACTTCCATATTGGGACCCATTGTTTTTTATCACTTCAGCACAATCTGGAAAACATTCTCCAAGTCTATTATTCCTGTCTCCTGCTGCCACACTGAGGCAGTTGTTAACAATGCCCTTTGCCCACCCCAGACCCCTCCTCTGTTTAAGTACCAGTTTGATTGGCAAAGAGAGCATTTAATGACTGCTCCAGACTAAAAAGTTCTTATTCTTTTATTCCCTTCTTACTCCCACCCAATTTATTTCCAGATGGGGATAAAATAAGTGAAACTGGAATCACAACTGCAAGAAGGTCTGGCTGCAGTGGGGAAATGGAATGTGGTTGACAAATGTGTCCAGGTGTGTTCTTGAGATCTCACAGGCCACCACCATCTGCATCCTTAGCCTGGCCATCCTCTAAATGTTCTGGGAATCAGAGTGTCTAAAACTTCCCTTTGCATGAGAGTGGTCTGAATATCCAGAATGAAGAAAAGAAGAAATTCAGCAAAGGGGGCTCTCAAAATGGCAGCCTTCAAGAGGCATAGGCAGTGTCAGCCAGAGGTTACTCAATCCCCAAAAGTTGGGCCCCAGTATGATAGCACATAGCCTTTGTACCTTTTGGGGGATTCTCTCTTTTCCTTTCTGCTCAAATGCCATCTTCACTGGAAAACCTTCCTTAAATACTCCAGAATTAGTTACTCACTCCTGAATGCTCCCCAAAGACTATTATTAAGTGTTATTGGCTTATGAAGCTCTTCTGCATTACTAGGCCTGTCTCCACTTTTGATGGTTGGTGACTTCCTCTAGAGGAGGCTTTAGCAACATGCACACTCAAGAATGACTCCTTATCCTCCTCTTGCTTCTGTGTGATTTTGTATAATAGCTCTCTGGTCCTAATAGCTCCATCTGCAGCATGAGAACAATAAGAAGCCTGTTATAAGGAATAAATTAGAGGCCAACTTCCTTTTCTCCATCTTGCAACTCTTTAGGTCCACTATTTTAGATGGCTGGAGTTCTGGAGTCTGGTCAATCTGGGTTTGAACCCTGGCCCCACCATTTTCTAGCTATCTTTTTTTTTTTTTTTTTTTTTTTTTTTTTGGTGGTGGTGCTGGGGATTGAACCCAGGGCCTTGTGCTTGCGAGGCAAACACTCTACCAACTGAGCTATATCTCCAGCCCATTTTCTAGCTATCTTTGGCTCTATTACAAACTCTCTGTGCTTCTCTTTCTTAATCTATAAAATGATGACTATAACATCTGATGTGTATCTCCTACACTTACTGGGAGGATTAAACAGGGTAATGCCTGTAAGATGCTTAGCATAAGTCTGGCCCAGACTAAAATTATTACTCCTTTTGTTGTCACTAAAACTGTGAGTTTGTGGGGGCAAAAATCTCAGCCTAGAATAGTGCCCAGTCAGAGTGGAGCATATGAAGAAAAGGAAAATGATTCATGATAAACTTGGGAGCATGATACAAGTATAATGCTCAGTCAAGTCACCCTTCGTCAATCAAGGATGATTAGGACATGATGCACATGATCAGAGTCTGCACTAGAGAATATGGGTCTGGGAAGGTGACTGGGGGCACCTGAATCTGGGGCTGTCACAGTCCCCCTTTGCCTCCCAGCTCTTACAGGCTCTGCCAGGTGAGCTGGAGGTAATAGACACCCACTGACAGCCAGAAACTTAACCCAAAAGGAAAGAAAATCCATGGCTGCCAGCTCGCATGTAGCCAGGAGCAATTGCTAGTGAGTCAAGGTCGATGGCCAGACAGATGGGAAGAACCAAGTGAAGGGCTGGCATTTGCTGAAGTTTGCTGATTCCCAACCTCTAGCTGGATATGTGCAAAACTGAACCACATGGGGCTGTGGAAACCTTGGCTCTCCTTTCCGGCTGTGAGGTCCTGGGGCTGCCCCAAGCCATGCCCTGGCATGATTTTCCAGCCCAGAGTCACATATAGGTATCTATGCCTACATCTGTAGCTCTCTAGGATATGGATATTTGCATAGCCAACATTTATCAAGAGTTAATCATGTTCTGGTTTATGTGAACCAACCTGTAAAACATTTAGTCACATCCATGCAATGGACTCTACAGTTTCCTCTCTATGAACAAGAGATGGTAACAGGTCCTGCAGGCATTAGTCAGGGTCAGCTATGTTATGCTGTGGTAATGAGCACTTCCCAGGTCTCAGTGGCCTGAAGTGACCTCAACCATGTTGCTTGTTTCTCCTGGATTAGCCAAGGGCACTGGTCCATGTTATTGTCAGAAGCAGTGAGGCCCAGACTGATAGGATAACCATTATGTGGAACAATGTGGTCACTATGACAAAGTGGACAAGAGAATGACACATCATGCATGGACTCCTAAGGCTTCCTCCTGAAAGTGACACATTTCATTGACCAGGGCAAGTCACATGACCATACTTAGCTTCGAAGAGAGTGGCAAATATAGCCACTTTCAGGTTCCAGAAAGAACTGGAAATGTTAGGTGGATGGGAAAGAGGATCACATCACCTGGACTGATGAGTTCACACACTCATTGCACTTAAGCAGTTGGCACCAGGGGTCCTGCATGGGTGTTAGCTAGGAGAACCACCACTGTTTCTATTGTTTGCTTTGAAGATGAGGAAACAGCACAAGAAGCCAAATAACTTGCCCACGTTGAAACTGGTAGAGCAGGACCCGGCAGAGGTTGTGGCCTATGCCACCCCAGCTCCTGAGAGCTGAGCATGGACACGGAGAGCCCTTGCTGCCCTCAGGGTACTTCCAGCTTACTGTTGAGTGCCACATACAGGATGGCACAGAGTTCTCACAGCAGCCTACAGGGAGGGTTAGCATTCCCCTGGTATGGATGGGGAAACAGCTCAGAAAGATATACTGACTTGTCAAACCCAAAGGCTAATTGGGAGTGGGGTCAGGGCTCATATTCTGCCTGTGAGACTCTAAAATCAGTGGGACTCCTCTATTGTCCCCCCACCCAACACCTGTAGAGGAGGCATGGACAGGAACACAGGATGGCAACCAGCTTCCTGGACTCTTTCCTTAGGGACTGAGTCTTGGCTGTTTGAGGGGACTTGAGGGTGAATTCAGGAAACAAGTACCACTTTCTACTCCAAAGAGGTGTGTGTATATGAATATAAGAGAGGGAGGCAGAGACAGACACACAGAAACAGAGACAGAACAGGGAGAGACAGAGCAGAGAGGGCCCTCAGGAATCATCAGGGTGCAGGCTCACTGAGGGAGGAGTACAGGGGAGGTTTTTGGGTGACCCCAAGGAAGTAGACATGGCCTCTTGTCAGTAGAATCTAGCGGGCTTCAATGAGAGGCGGCATTTGTCCTGGACTGAACTTTCTAGATTGGCTATATGTGGAGATGTGGGAGGAAAATGAGGACCTCTGTTTAGGATGATTGGAAGAGACAGTGTGGGATATCAGACTGGGGTCTATCTTGGCTCTGGCAGGGTTGCAATCTGCGGTTGTAGGACCAACACTGACCTTCCATCCACACCGGAAATGGCACAGAATGGAATGCTTATCAGGACACTCCGGCAGATGGCAGCAAATGTCTGGGGGAAGGGGTGCTGGCTGGCCATCTCCGTCTGCCCCCAGATCTGCTCTCCACCCTTCTCCCCACTGCTTGGTGTCCAGGGAAGGCTGACCTCTATGCCCAGCATCGACAACTTCCCTGCCTCTGGCTTCCTGTTCAGCCAATGGGAGGCACCAGCCAGAGGCCAGAGGATGCTTAGAGAAGCGAGGGTACTTACTCCTGGGCTGACAGTGGTGGTGCCCTCTATCACCGTCCCTTCCAGATGTGGCTGTGGTGAGACTTTTAACTGCTTTTCTCCTGATTTCCACTCAGACCTAAGTGTGGTGATGACTCCCTCTGTTTCTAGGGCGTCTCACCTTCCTGTGCTGGTTTTTCTTAAGCATGCTAACAGTTTTGTAAATAACATCTTCATTAAACTCCCTCCAGTCACCCCTTTGGGTGAGCCATCTGTCCCTGCCCAAACCCTGACAATACGGGGCTCTGTCATAATTCACACAGAGATACTATTTGGACTCACAGCACTTTTGAAAGCCTGCTGGCCTTATTCTGTAGGCATTCGGGGAGTGATTCTAAACAGAGGGGGTCAGGGAACAACTCAGACTCTACCACACATGGGGTGGCGGGAACAAAGAGGCTGAGAACAGGGCAGGGGCAGTGTGGTGAGATCTTGTGCTTCATTTCAAGATTTCAGGCACCTACTATGATCTCTGTGAGTGTTTGTTGAATTCTGCAAGTGAGGGCAAGATGGGCAGGGGCTCAGGGTGTAAGTGACAGTGACTAGCAGGTGCTTGCCTCTCATGCTCTCACCTGCAGGTTGTGGGTGCTGTCTCAGTTTCCCCATTAGATTGTGAGTCTTCCAGGGCAAAGCTCCACCTCTCACATGTCTCTCTGCCAGCGCAGCTCAGTGGGAGGATACAGGAAGCAGTTGCTGGTGAGGTTACCTGAGCTGGGCTCAGCTGTTTTGAAATGACTTGGAAACCTCATTTTGGGTGGACTCTGGTTTCCCCTGGAAGATGTATCTGTCCATCTCAGAGAAAAGTCTGACTTACAAGGATTTTTAGAAAACACCATTTTATTCTTTTTCAAAACGTACAGCAAGCAATCAAGAACATTCCTCCTGAGTCCGGCGCTATTTCCTCTCCAGTTCACTGCCCCTCAAGCCAAATCCCAAGTCTGCTTTAATGAATATAGAAAACTCACTTGTCATTAGTTGGACAAAAGCTAATGGACTGGGTCCTTGAGGACAGTGGGTCTCTTGAGCAAATTAAACACTCCCCTTGCAATCTTGAAGTCAATGTTAAATTGTTTATCAAACCCTTCCTTCCCAGGTAGCATTAAGGTGAAATTTCCCACCTTCTGGCCATTAGGTCAGAAAATTTTATTGAGCTGGAGACAGGAAGGAGGTGGTAATTTCAAAACTGTTTTGTTTTGAAGAGGAAAAAAGCGTATTGCTTAGGGTTTGGAGAAGGGTCCATAAATATACTTCACCTCTGATGTCACTCTGGCCTTCGCTCATGGCAGACATTACTAATCAATCATATACTCCTTCCTGTTAACTCAGAACAAAAGTCACTTGCAAACCAGGGCCTAGGGTAAGTGGATCTCTGTGCTTTTGGTAGTCAGAAAACAAGATCCCTCATGGGGTAGATGCATGAGCACCAGACTGGGTATCAGGAAGCCTGGTCCCAGCCCCCTTCCTGTTGGAGGCTGGTGGCCCCATTTGCTCACATGGGGAACCTTTCCTTGTTGCTGCCTGCAGCTGTTGTGAGGGTCTGTCAAGGGCTTGGCTGGGGGAGCTTTCCAGGGCTGCCGAGCGCTGCCATGCCAGCCATACTGTCACGACAGTCCTGGTGTCTTAATCCATGTCCATTTTTTGTTGCTATAAAATGACAACCAAGATTGGGTTATTTATAAGGGAAAGAAGTTTATTTAGGGTCATGGTGCTGAAGGCTGGGAAGTCCAAGAGCCTGATGTCATACTAGTGAGGATGCCATGGCATGGTGGCATGTGCAGAAGGCAAAACATGAAGGGCAGCCCCACTTTTTGACAGCTGGCTCTTGCAATAACTAATCCAGACCTGTGAGGGCAAGAATGGATTCCCTTGAGAAGGATGTCAATTGGTTCCTCTTGAAGTCCTACTTCCCGACATGGCCACAGTGGCCATCAGATTGCATCATGAGTTTAAAGGGGACAAGCCCTACTCAGATCATGGCACCTGGACTCTGGCATTCGGCCCAGCAGCAACGAGCTCTCCAGGAATGAAGATAACCTCTTCATGGCTTTTTCCTCACAGAGCTGTTGGTGCTTGGGTCCTGTGTGCTGCGTAGCTACATGGTGGCCTGTGGGGTGAGGGGTGTGACCTGGAAGGATGCCCTGGGTCTACAGCTCCCAGTGCAGTGTCTAAGAAGCAGAATTCTGGAATACGGAGGGAAGGAGATAGGGGCCTTGCCCTATGTGGCAGGGATTCACTAGATTGTCCATTCATTCACTTACTCATGATTCATTCACAAATGTTTTCTGCAGGGCCAGATCCAGGCTCTGATGATTCACTGTTGACTTCACTTACTTCTATGGGCTTACACAGTCTCATGGGTAAAGGACCCTACAAGTGGCTGTGGCTTTGGAGATAAGCTTCCATCGACTGGCTGTGTGTTCTTGGGCAGGTCATTTCATCTCTCCAAATCAGTCCCCTCATTGTGAAAAAGAAGCAATGTCCTCCTCAGAGGGGTTAGATGAGATCACACATATAATGACGCTTGGCATCTGAAACTCAAGAAATGCCGACCAATTGCTGGACGTGTGGATCAATAATACCTCAGCAAAAGCTCACAGAAATGGAATTCAGTGAAATTATTCGAAAGAGGGGCTTTCAGAATTCCAGAAATATTTTGATATTTGTGCAGGCTCAAAACAAATATTATTTGTCCTAAAACTGTGAGGGGCGTATGAAAAGCTCTGAATGAGGCCGTTGAAAATTGAATAACTTCACTTGCAGACGCTGTATCAATTTCATTCAATTTGTAAGCACTTGTCTCTGTATTCAGAAGGAAAAATGAATTCAGCTCCATCAATCAGCCTGTTCCTGAGTGGTTTGGGGGAAGCCACCCTCTTTCAAAGGCCAGGGCTCAGCATTGTCTGGAGCAGGCCACTGGTACTAGGCTATTTTTGTGGTAAGTTGGGGACAGTACAGGCTTCCTCAATCACCTTGTTCTTTCTGTGTTCTCCCAAGTCAGGCTCCTGCAGAGAGTGGCTTTAAGAAGAGGTCTCAGCCTTGTGTTTGGGGGCATTTGGAGAGGATCAGGGAAGGTATGCTATGGCTACTTCTGTGGCCACTGCTCAATGCCATGGGAGTGACACACGAATAGGGGCCTTTCCACCAGGAAAGGCAAAGAGCAGGTGGACAGGGATCCCAGAAGGCTACTGTCTCTCTTTACTCACCTTTCCTCCTTACCTCTATTCCATGATACTTAATCTGAGCATTCTCCTGGCCATGGTCAAGTACGGAAAAAATATTTCTCTGGGCGTAGACATCGCTGAGGGGGAGCTCTGGAACTGTGTCTCCACTACCTAACCGGCCATTCCTCCTGGACCCATAAGTATAGGTGTTGACATCAGAAACCAGAGACTTGAAGAGAGTGGACCCTAAACATCCATACCATTTTTGAAATGCTTTTATTTTTTAATTTTTAAAAATGTGGTGCTGAGGATTGAACCCAGTGTCTTGCATGTGCCAGGCAAGTGCTCTACCATTGAGCTACAACCCCAGCCCAACATATACACCGCTTAAAAGGCCACTACCCTTCCCATTTTGATCTCCTGTCTCCTTTCTCTCCCCTTTGTCAAACCTGTTGACCCATCTGAAGTTCTACTAGATTCTTTAGGCTAGGACTTTCCACCAGGAACTGGTGAATTGGGTGTCCAGGTACAACAGTTGCCACTGAAGGCATGAAGAAGTGTAGATGACTATACTCCCCAGTCCTGGCCATGAACTGCCAGGTAAAGGTGGGTAGTGAGTGGGGCTGAGACATGTCAGAACCAGGAGGTACGGCCTTGGTGGGACAGGTGAGCACTGGAATACAGCCAGTGCTTGCATTTGCCCTGATCAACCTCCTTGATAAAAGGCAAATAGAAAAGGGGGAAGGAGGAAGATGGTCTCATGAGAGAATCTGGGCTGCAGGCGTTTGCACTCCTCTGAGAAGACAAGCTGCGCTCAGCCCCGCCAGCCCTGCCAGCCCGCCACCCCCCATGATGGTACAAGCTTTGATTGTGTTAAATGTTGACTATTCTCATGCCACAGCCCCTCCGGGACAGATTCTGGTGAAGATGATAGATAGACCTTGGAGTGGGAGAGCAGATGATGTTTGAAAGCACTGCGCTGGGGGAGAACCAGTCTGGGGCTCAGAGAAAAGAACACGTTTTGTTTGTTTTTGTTTGTTTCAGCTGGATCGTGTTCAATGGAGTCAGAGGGGAGGTTGTAAAATGTCCTTTTTTGTCTGTTGTGGAAGCTCGGGTTTGGGGCAGCTGGTGTTTAGCATCCTATGCTGCAATGTCAGAAGCCCCCACTCTGAATCAGGCCTTGTGGGGTCTCTGGGAACACAGAAAGAAATCAGATGTGCTCCCTGGCCTGAAGGGTTGCCTCAGTGTGGGGGGAGATGGATCACGTACAGACAAGGATGATGCTCAGTGACTCATGCTGTGATGGAGCTGGCACTGGGGTGTGTAGAGGGAGGAGTAACTCATGAGCTTGTGTGTGTGGTGTGTGCTCCAGGGAGGGGTGATTCTTCACATCTATGCCTGGCAGGTCTGGGTAATGCGAGTTTTGTTTTGTGTGATGGCCAGGGCAAGAGGCTCATGCAGATGTAGACAGAAGTAATAACTGGAAAGGAAGCAGGAACCAGCTCACAGTGAGCCTTGAGGATACTGGAGAAACAAGGAATAGTTTAATATAGGGCAAGGGACCCAGTAAGATTAGCATTTTAGGGGAAAGGGTCCCTCAGGATAGGAGGGAGAGCAACAGGCATAAGGGATAGGAACAGTGTAAGAGGCGATTCCATTTCTTTCCTCTCCTGCTCTGGGGTTCCAGTCTGCCTTTATAAAAATCACAGGTGCTCAGGAATGTTTCCAGGAGCTGGGAAGTACTTCCTGCTAGGCAGTGTGGGGTGCAACCATTTTACCCTTGGAGCATAGTTACCCTTGTCAGGCTCTGATGGAGAGGGCTGCGGAAGAAGGGAGGCAGTATGGTAAGTAGTGGTTGGAACACACGCTTTGAAACCAGACAAACCTGGCTTGAAATTCCAACTCCACAACCTCTACACCTGCTATTTAAAACACTTCTGTATCAGTAAGGGTAGTCTAGGCTCTGCAGCAGTAACAAAAAGCTCTGAAATTTAAGTGACTTTAAGTGACAGGGATTGATCTCTCACTCCATGTTCTTGTTTTTTTTTTTTAATTTGTTCTTTTTAGTTATACGTGTCAATAGAGTATATTTTGACATTTATGTACATGGAGTATAACTTCCCATTCTGTGGTTGTACATGATATGGAGTTACCTTGGTTGTGTATTCATATATGAACATAGAAGAGTTATGTCTGATTCATTTTCACTACATGTTCTTTAAGGGTTCACTGGAGGCTGTATTCACAAGTAACTCCAGAATGTAAGTTTGTGGGAGCTTCTTTTTGTTACAGCTTCTGCAATGACCAAAGCAATGCAGATTGGTCAGGTGACTCTCTTCTGCCTCTTAAAGTGACCCACCTTCTACTCAAATTTTATTGGCCCAATCTAGCCTGGTTGTGCCTATTTTCTCAGGGTATGAGAAAGTGAGAATTGAAATAATTGTGAACAATTCAAATGAAGCTCAAGTCTCAATTGCTTTATCTGTAAAATGGAAATAAACCTACCCTCCTGAGCTGGGCACTGTGAGTAATGAGATAAGGCTTGTAACAGTCTAGATGAAATATAGTCACACTCGAACAATGACAGCCCCAAACAAGAAAAGGTCTGGGCAGCCAGGGGAGCAGAGAAACACACTGGTTGCTTTCGGGGGTTTCCTAGACAGCATGGTTGATTGGGCCAGAAAAAGCCGCCGTGCCTGCAACAGCTGTGGCGGGAGCTGCTGCTTCGCATGTGACCCAGGATCAGTCCCCAGTGCCCCTGAAACTCCTGCCAGTGAAAGGCTTTCCTGTCCTCTGAGAGTCTCAGGGCTGAGTTGGGGCTTCTCAGAGGCAGCTCCAGGCCTCCTCTCCAAGGCTGTGCATTTCAAACACCAACTAATACCTTTCCTGCTGCCGCCACAGCCCCTTGGAAATAGCATTTCTATTCCAGGAATCAGTTCCCATTCATCACCGTGAAGCGCAATACCTGGGGGGATGTGGTGACTGAGAGTTTGTGAGTCTCCAAAGATGGGAATGTGTCTGCATGAGCTGAGTAATTAGAGTGGTTTTCTGCACACATGCCTAATCTTTATTTAAGACATTTCACTTAGGTACACATCCAAGTTACTCAAAAGTCAGTTCAGTTGGAGACATGTGTATCATCAAACTATTTCTTGTCTGTATTTTAGAACAGTCAAGTAGGTGCCAATAACCATAATGCTGAGTATTCACTGAGGCTCACTATGGATCAAGCAACTGTGCTCAGCACTTCACTTGAAAGAGCTCATTTAATTTTCATAACAACACTTTGTTTCTTGTACCTGATCTGAAACGCTTACAGGACTCCCAAATTGTTTCCATCTGAAGGAGTCTAAGTAATCTTTAAGGGTGAATACATGAAGAGTGTCTAGTGTGAGAGGCTAAGAAAATAATGGTAGCTAACATGTATAGAGCTATAACATTCTAGGCACTTAGGTGTACTGGCTCCTCTTGAGGTCCCTGCATGGTGAATACAATCATCACCATCTTACAGTTAAGGTAACTAAGGCATAGAGAGATGATATAACTTTCTCCACATCACAATAGCTAGTATGTGGTAGAACCTGGATTTGAACCAAAGTAGATGTTTTTTTTTTTTTTTTTGATACCAGGGATTGAACCCAGGAGTCCTTAACCACTGAGCCACATTCCATTCTGTTTTATTTTTAATTTTGTGACAGGATCTCAGGGTCTTGCTAAGTTGTTGAGGCTAGCTTTGAACTTGCAATCCTCCTGCTTCAGACTTCTGAGTGGCTGGGATTACAGGCATGTGTCACCATGCTCAGCTAGTTGGGTTCTTAACTGCTTTACCACCCTGTGTCTTGTGGTTGAGCAATCTTAATGTCTTAAATATTGGAGGGAGACTTTTCATAACTTCTAGATCAACAGAACCAGGTTCCAAGTGTAAGCAAAGAGGCAATTTTCCTTAGGTTCTCCACCTAAGGAAGAACTATTCTTCGATTGGTATTGGAGTTGCTGAAAGATCAAACATGAGTTCCTTATAGATAGTGAGCTCCCTGTCACCAGAAATCCTCAAGAATGGACTGGGTTGACTAGCAAGCATGAGGCCCTGGGTTCAATCCCCATCATCAGAAAAAAAATAGATAAATACATAAAAGGCCACGAAACCACTCCCAGGGAGGTGAAAGGTGAGAGTGAGATTCTTTCTTTGGGCTTGAGTTGACTTAGATGGCCTCTGCTGTCTTTTAACACAACAATTCTATGACGACAACTGCCATGACATCTGATTGTGCAAAATGCTTTTATACTAATATATCCTCTTCTTACTGAAAATAGTGAGCAGATGATGAAACTACATGGCAAAATCTGAAGGCCCAGGGTACTTCACCAGAGCTCAGTGACATCATCAAATTAAACTCATAGCAAAGCTATTCTGACACATGATAATGATGCAAATAATTGCTGTTACCTGGACGATCAATTAACCTTAGTTCACTTCATTGATTCTAAGTAGTACCATTTTCATTAGTCAAACTCACAACTTTGTTTTTCTTTTCTAGCTTTATTAATTTACCTGACTTTTAAAGCAATGCTCACTGTGTTTGTGGTAGTTTTTCTTGATGCCATGTAGAGTTTGATGCTTCTCTGTTTAGCCTCAGGAGGGTGGAAGCCAGGGTATCGCTTGCAGGGCTAGTACAGCCAGGCAACAGCTAAGGACCAGCAGGATCAGGAGGAACCATGGGAGAGGGAGACCTGGTAGGAACTCAAGCCAGATAAGCCTGGGTCTGGAGGGAGCAGACATAGAAGTGGGTCAAAACAGAAATTATAGCACTCCTGCCAAAGCGTCCCAGACCCTTAGGGCAAGGGGTGAGGAATTGGTAACAGGTGTTTGGAAGAGCCTTGGTCTCTGCCTCAGCTTCTGGGCTTTGTCTGGCTCCCCTGGGGCAGGAGACAGTTCTTGGTGGGTAGGTTTAGACTTTAGATGCTGGAGTAAGAAATTGGTAGTAGAGCAAAAATGCCCAGAACAGGGGTCTCAGAGACCCTGGTAACAAGTCCAGACCAACGATCACAGGCAAATGTCCTGCTTCCCCTGCTCTTTACCCCTCTGGAAGTCACAGGCTGGATTCCAGTCCCAGTGCTGCTCCTGGCTCCTGATGTAAAGCCTCAGTAGCATCCCTCCCTCTTCAGCTCATCTCTACAGTGGGAGAAATGAGATTGACATTTCCTAAGAAACTTCTGGTTTTGAAACACGGCGGAGGCAGTCCTCAAATAGCTCCTTTGCCTTACAGAGAAAGGACTAGCAGGAAGTTAAACCAGCCTGGAGTCTCTCTCCCCTCTGCTCAAGAATTGAGGATTTCTGTGAACTGGAATTTTTGATTTACAGTCCCAGGAGCAATGTGGTACAGGAGGGAATAATAAGCTCTTTAGACTTGGAAGCTCCTGCAAGAAATGATGGATGTCCCCCAGGGAAGGTCTATCCAGGCAGGTATCCCCAGGCCCCCTGCAGGAATCAATCTCCCTGTCCCCTGAATGCCCAACATCTCCCCCATAGCATTTTCTACCTTGTGTTTTAAGCAGCTGCTTCGATGTCTTATATCTCCCAACCAGGTCACAAGCCCCCTGAGGTCAGCCACTGTGTACTTGGTAGGCTCTTGGTCAAGATTCATGGTGTGTCTGCTGACTGGCCAGCTGCCTGGGACTTCTCTGACATTTTTTTGTGTGTGGGGGGGGGGGTTGCTGGGGATTGAACCCAGGGGCACTTAACCACTGAGCCACATCCCCAGCCTTATTTTGTATTTTATTTAGAGACAGAGTCTCACTAAGTTGCTTAGGGCCTTTCCTTTGCTGAGGGTGGCTTTGAACTGGCCATCCTCCTGCCTCAGCCTCCTGAGCCCCTGAGATTACAGGTGGGTATCACCATGCTTGGCTGACTTCTCTGATTTTTAACCAACCCTTCTTGTTGAAGATGAAAGTGTCCCACATCATCTTGTTGGGGTGGTATACCAGGATTTGTGCTATATACAAATGTACAAGAGCTCTGATATTTTGGGGTTCTTGGCAAATAGAAAAAAAATCATGGGTGTTGATGGAAGCAGTTGAGCTATGCCCTGGAATGAGACCCTGGAAGCTTCATTGCTCCCGACTAGGGCCCTGACTCCATCAGGACCACAGTGCAGATCCCTGGGGGCCTGGGCCTCAGGCCAATATGGGGTGTCCCCAGTAGCTTTCTTGCCACCTTCTTAGTACTGGAGACTCAAGTCGGGGGACATGGTGGTATTATGCTTTAAATGATCAGAACAATTATTAATGGATAGCTTACCTTTTGGCAAAGTCTGTGCTGAGCCATTTAATCATTGAGTCCTCATCACAAAGGTGTGATGGAAGAACTGTAGTCACCCCCAGTTCACAGCTTGGAAACAGGTCCAGATCCACACAGCTAGGGCCGCTTGTCCTCCGGCCCCTCTCTGAGAAGCTCCTCATTCCCATAGCCTCGTGGTGCACCCCTTCTGCTGGCCAGCCTGCCAGGCAGCTCCCCACCACCCAGCCAGTGACAGCCCATGGGCTTGTCCCCAGCCACCAGAGGGTTTGTGAAAGTGCAGGCTGTTGGGCCCCCTCCAGAGTTTCTGATCCAGTAAGTCAGGGGTGGGGCCTGAGAATTTGCATTTCTTACATGTTCCCAGGCGATGCTGATGCTATTGGTCCAGGCACCATACTTGAGGATCTTTTGCTCATAGCACCGTTTATTTCCTCTAAAACATTAACCTGAGCCTATAATTATGTCATTTATTTATTTGCTTAATTATTGCCACTTCCACTAGCCCGAGTTCCAGGAGGACAAAGACAAATCTGTTCTGTTCAAGATCTCGATCACCAGCTCCCAGCGCAGTTCCAGGCACACAATAGCTGCTCAATAGTATTTCCTGAGTGAACGAGAAAGCTAATGGAACTGAGACAAACCCCAGTCTGCCTGACTTTGGAGTCTATGTTCTAAACACTACTCGGCACCATGTCCCTGTGATTCTACACCCTCCAGCTTGACTGGCTTATTATTGCTAGGTAAAGAGACATCAAATCTCCCATTGTGTCCAAAGTGGCTGTCCCACCAAGTCCAGGCATGTATATCCTGGGAGTTACTCAGAACTTAGAGAGACCAAGCAAGCAGTGTGTGAGGTACCATAAGGGTAAGGCTTCTAACTTCTGACCACGCCCACGTGTGGCAGGGCAGCCAGGAGCTTGAATGTGTTACCCACCAAGCATTGGCACATCTGGTTTTTCTGGGGCTGTGTGGATTCCACCCAGGTGGCCCCAAGTACCCAGGTCTGGCTGTGGAGGGCAGCTGATGGCCTTGGGCTTCTGACTGCATATTGGGGAACACAGTCTTATAAGTGTTTCCTCCTGAAGAGGAAGAAGAAAAAGGAGAGGAAGGACAAAAAGAAGACAATAAAAGCAAATTGCTCATGGTGCTTCTTTTTGGCAAACTAAGTGCTCGTTGAAATTAAGATAAGCTTGACAGTCTTTTGTGAGCAGTTTTTGGGGCCTATCTGAGAGTAACTTGCCTTGGGAGACTTCTATTAGAAGTGACTCCACAACTAATAATGTAGTCTCTGTCACTTAACTCATAAGTCCCTCCTGGACCCGCACAGTGAAGCGTTAAGGAAATGAAATCTTTTTTTTTTTTTTTTTTTTTTTTTTTTTTTAACATATACAGCAAAGTTTGATTTGTTGAGAACATTTCTTCAACTGACAAGTTACAAGCCATGTCTGAGAGGCCCACTGGGAACTTTCAAAATTTGAGCAGCAGTTTCTAATCACTGACGATCATTAGCATTTTAGTGAATAGATTTTTGATAAGAAAAATCTTTGCTCTGTGGGAAGAAAAAAAATACCCTGACATTTGATAATGCAAACAGAGTAGCAATTTTAATTAGACCTCCAGCCCTCCTTGGCATGGCAAACACTGCACAAGGTCCAGATATTTTCCATCCTGTAGAAGTGAATGTTAGGCTGTGTGAAGCTCTTTAGTACTGGTACTATGCCATGGACTGGATCTCCAGGGCAAACAACAACAACTAGTATTTCCTGAGCACTTACTATGTGCCAGATGCTCCATTGTTTAACATACATTATTTCAATTAGTCCTCATATCAATCTTGAGAGATAGCTACCATTATTATTATTATTATTATTATTGCTATTTTTTTTTTTGGAACCAGGGATTGAACTCAGGGGTACTCGGCCACTGAGCCACATCCCCAGCCCTATTTTGTATTTTATTTAGAGACAGGGTCTCACTGAGTTGCTTAGGGCCTCGCTAAATTGCTGAGGCTGGCTTTGAACTCGTGATCCTCCTGACTCAGCCTCCCAAGTCGCTTGGATTACAGGCGTGTGCCACCATGCCTGGCTTACTATTATTATTATCATTCCCATTTTATGGATGGGAAAACTAAATCTCAGGAAGGACTTTAGTTTAAAGTCCCAGCTTGTTAGTGGTAGAGACAAAACCCAGGTCTGTGTGACTCCAGTCTCCAGGTTTACCCATTCAGCCATACGACCTCCCACATGTCACTCAAATGGGGACAGGCTGAGTGAACAGGAAGGAACCTTATGTTCTCATCCTAGCTCCATCACTGAGTGTGTGACAAGTCATGTGACCTCTACTGACTTTAGTCTCCTTGTCTGTGAAATGGGGGTACCATCTGTCCTATCTTCTTCACTGGGCTCTTGGGGGCCTCTGAGAAAGGGGTGGAACTAGACACTGAACCACATATTTTCTTCCCATTGACCTTAGCTCCACCATGTGGGGCCACCCAGAGGAAATTTGATGTGAGGTTCAGGAATTTGTAATCAACTCTTGGGTCTTCTTATGTTTATAGTCTTTGGACTTAATACCTCTTGATCCCTTCAACCAGTCTGCATATACCATGGCACTGTATTTCAATACTCTATAGCAGAGCTCCGTCATCTGCAAAATGGGGTAATAATGGTCATTATAGGATTAAATGAGATAATGTATGATGCTCCAAGAACAAGGTCTGGCATTATTGGATATTTGTGTAGCTGCCTGCCCATTATCCACTCTCCACTTTTACTTAGTGATACGCCATGATTTTATTTGGTACATCTGGAGGGCATTATTGCCCAGCATTCCTTGCAGAGAGGGGTTGACCCATCAGGTGTAACTGCATACAGAGGAGTGTCAGATCTTACATGTGCATTCTATCAATTTTATGAATGCATAAGACAAAACTTTTCTAGATGGTTTCCTCTGACCCTCAAAGCAATCACTAATCTGTGTTCTTTTAATGTAGGTCAGTTTTTCCCACTCTAGAATAAGCAGTCATTTACTGTACAATTTTGTGTCTGTCTTCTTGCATTTGCCATAATATTTTTGAGATTCATCCATGTCGTCTTATGTATCTGTAATCTGTTCCTTTGTATTGCTGAGAGATGTTCTACTGGGTGACTATACCACAGCTTGCTTTTTCATTCTTCTGTTGATAGACATCTAGGTTATTTTCAGTTTTTTAACAATAGTGGATAAAATTTCTGTGACACCTGTTGTACTGGCCTTTATATGAACACATGCTTTAATTTTTCTTGGATTAATACCTAGAAATGAAGTTGATAGCTCATTGGGTAGATACATGTTGAACTTTTCAAGAAACTGTTAAACAGTTTTCTAAAGTGGTTGTACCATATTACAGTGTAAACTGCAATGCACGTGAGTTACATCCTTTTCAATATCTGGTGTTGTCAGCTTTTATCATTTTAGCCATTCCAGATGATATGTAGTGATCTCTAATTGTGGTTTGATTTCCATTTTCCACTTTGATGAATGTTCATTTTCTCAATTTTTCCTTCTATGATTTATGCTTTCTATGTCTTTTCTAAGAGATGTTTGCTTACTTCAAGGTCACAAACATATTCTATTTTCTTTTTAATAACATTATTGTTTCACTTTTACTTTTATATCTGCAATCCATCTTGAATCAATTTTTGTGTCTCATGTGAGTTGGAGTCCAGGTTCTCAGTTTTTCATGTAGATTGCACCATGCCAGCACCTTTGTCAGACATTTTTTTTCTTCATTTAAGTGCTTAGACTTCCTTGTCAAAAATGAACACGTAAGTCTATGTCTAGATTCTCTATGCATATGTATATGTAAGCCTATGGCTAGATTCTCTGTTCTGTTCTACTAATTTATTCATCTATCCTTCACCAAAATCAAACTGTTTTGATTGCTATAGCTTTATTGTGAGTTTTAAAATCAGTTAGGGTAAGTCTCCTCACGTAAAAATGTATTTTCAAGATTCTTTTATTATTGGTCTTTTACCTTTCCAACTAAATTTCCAAACCTTTTTTATTCAAATTGCTTTTTTTTTTTTTTTTTTTTTGGTACCAGGAATTGAACCCAGAGGTGCTTAACCACTGAGGAACACCCCAGCCCTTTTTATATTTTATTTTGATACAGGGTTCACTAAGTTGCTTAGGGCCTCCCTAAGTTGCTGAGGCTGACTTTGAACTTTCAATCCTCCTTCCTCAGACTCCCGAGCCACTGGAATTATAGGTGTGTACCACCACACCTGGCTACATTGGATCTTTACATAATTCAATTATAATACTATTTAGTCTTCTGACCCACGATCTTTTAATTCAATTTTAATTTATTTAATTTAGTTAGGTCTTTTAAATTCCTTTCAATATTATTTTATAATTTCAGTGTAGAAGACTTATACATCTTTTATTAAGTTCATACTTAAGCATTTGATATTTCTAAGTGTTATTATAAATGGTATTTATTTTTAACATCAATTTTCTAATTATTCACTCCTAAGGTATAGAAATGCAATTGTTTTTATATTGATTTTGTATATTGTGATATTTTAATTCATTTATTAATTCTGATAGGTTTGTTTTATTACATTTTTGTAAATTCTTTAGGCCATGTCAGTTACAAATAGAGACAATTTTACTTGTTCCTTTGCAATTTCTATGCTTTTTATTTATTTTTCTTGTCATATTGCATTAGCTTGTCTTTTCCCCTTTAAAGGATCACACTTTTTGTAAAAGTCAGTCTTTACAAAGGCCTCATGTCATCTTTCTTTTCTTTCTCCTTACTTTCTTTCCCCTTTTGTTTTTCTAAAAAATTACAACTAATAGGTTGCAAAAACCCCTTTACTCACAGAATTGGTGTTTTCTGGACTTAAAGAAAAGCTAAAAACATTTGGATTTAAGTTTTCTTGGATGGGGTGATACATAGTAGTTATTAGTGCTATTTGCCAAGTATTTCCAGCTTCCTCCACTTTTTGGCAGAAACATTGTACTTCTTTTGTTTGGGTGAGGCAGATTGGTTTTGGTCAAGAAGTGAGCTCTGAAATAATATGTGTTATTTCTATTCCAGAGCATTGAACTACTAGAAAGTTCCCAGAATTTCTTTTTCCTTTGGTATATCAATCAACAATACTTGAGGTGGAAGTGACTCTATCTACCTGGATCTTTTGAATATCTACAATTAGCAAAGCCCCCACTGTTGACCCACAATGGACATAAGGCTTGAGGTAGAAATAAAACTTTATTGTTTGAAGGCTTTGAAACTTGGAGATTATTTGTTACAGCAGCATCACCTCACCTGTCCTGACAACTTGCATGACATTTCAAAGGAGAGATGGCCAAGCAAAGTGAAAATGTAAGAGAATACACTGTAGTCTGCTCTGGGCAAGACAAAGGAAATATACCCTCAGAGAAACCAAAAGTGAACCAAAGCCTATAATCTTTTGCAGGTTTGTGTATAAACAGATCCCTAGCGCCCAACGCAGACATTCAAAACAAGTTTGCATTCAATTAAGCCAGAGTTCTCCTATCAGCTTGTGCTTCCTAATTAAAAGCACAGCACTTCCCTTTCCCCTACTACCTTCTTCTTGCCTGCAAATGGGAATGACATAAACAACTTGTCCTCAAGAATTGTTGGGAGAAATTGTGCTGATTACAAAATGCTTTGAAAATGTAAAATTCTATCTAAGTGGCAATTTTCTCCATTGCTCTGCCAATTGTAATAAATAAATATTGTTTTTTAAAGCTGGTTCCTGGCTTACTTTCCTGCGGTCATTCCATCAAACACTCCAACATGCCTGGGGTTATTGTCCACCCTGGATTTGCATGTGTGTGCATGGTGCTTGTGTAATTCTGTTTGTTTACTGAGGACTTGCGTAAGCCCATCTTGTAGCAATAAAATTGGAGAACGATGTCATAGTCCATTGGAGAGGTGATGGGTCAGAACAACTCACTCAGGAAAAGAACGCTATGTGCTCCCAAGGGCAGGGAGCTTGTTTCATTCATTTCTGCACCCCTAGAGTGCCTGGATTAGGAAATGTTTTGATCCTTGAGCCAGCTTGGATTGAAGCTGTATGTTCCTGGGTCCTGTTTCAGCTGTGAGTAGAGGCCAGGAACTCCCAGAAACAGTGCAACTGCTGATGGTTAAACTCATGTTCACTGACCACTTACTGTGACTATATCCTAGGAACAATGAGGATTATAAAGATCACTTACATTGCCCTTTGCCCCAGCAAACTCCGGGTTAGTAAGGAGCTGGGGGAGACATTTAATCATTCACTCACTCATTCTCATTCACATACCTATTTGGTAATTGATTCTCCCAATATCAATTCCACTAATATTGACTGATATTCCAGGAACTTTTCTAGCTACAAAAAGTCTCAGCCCTCAGGGAGCCTATGTTCTGTTAGAGGGAAACAAGCATTAATCAAATATTTATGGTAATAAATATTTTATCATAAAATGTGATAATCACTGTTGAAGAAGAGAGTGCTGTGAGCATAAGAAATTGAGAGGAACAAACTGTCAGGGCAGGGCAGCCAAGGAAGGCTTCTCAAAGTTGAGCTGAGACCTTAAGAATGGATATCCTATATCCATTGTTCCTATATCCTAGGAACAATGAGGATTATAAAGATCACTTACATTGTCCTTTGCCCCAGCAAACAGTGTCGGGTGAGAAGGGGTCATAAAGGGGTTATAAAGAGAGAATAAAGTCAGACAGAGGACACTGTACATTTAATACAAGGGGGCAGCAAAAGAGAAGCAGATAATATTCAGGGGGTGGTCCTAGGAAACTGCATTTTTCCTAGGGGAATGGGGAAGGCTGCCTACAGGAGGTGGTGCTGGGCTTGGAAAGACAGAAAGAACTTTCACAGCTGGGTGTTCTAGAGGGAAGAGCAGGAATTGCACAAAGGAGGACTCAGAGGCAGGAGAAAAAGGCTGAGGAATCTAGCTAGAGCAGACTGTGGAGAGGCTTGAATGTCAGCCTAAGGACGCTGCACTCTGTCCCATTGGCAGCAGGGAGTCACTACTGAAAGTTACGGAACAGGAACATGGTGCAATCAGAGCTCTTGGCTGAGAGACCCTCCTTGTCTTCCCTGAGACAGCCTTGTATATAACCCCAAAAATTTGAGTCTCTGACCACCCTTGAGCTCAGACAGAGGGTCAAGTCAGCTTTTCTCTGTTCCAAATTCCTAAGTATACATTGAAGGAGAAGCAAGAGGGGACACAGGTCCTAACTTTGGGGACTTCTTCCCTATTGATGAGAGAATATATGCATGAACACTGTACCCTAAGAGGCTCAGAGCAGAGGGCTATGTGAGTGCCACTTATTTTGTAAAACAAGCTGACCCAAGAAAGGACCTTGTATTAGTTTTGGTATGCTTTCAGGTGCGAGGGCAAGAATCCCAATGCAATCGATAGTAAGAACAAAGAGAATTAATTGACCCATGGTATCAGGTACCTCCAGGGTAAGGCACTAGCTTTAGGCATGACTGAATCCAGGGCTTAAATCTATCCTCAGGATCTTCTCTTTCTCTCTCATTTCTTGTGTTTGCTTCTGTTTGTATATTGGCCTCATTATTTCCACTGCTATGGAGCATCCTAGATTCAGATAAAGAAAAGAGCTGATGAAAGCTGAAGTCTTACAGAAAAAGGACTTTCTTATATATAAGTCCCCAGGAAGTACTGTAATTGGCTCTGATGGGTCACATGTCCACTTTTCAGACCAATCACTGTTGCTAGAGAGAAGAGGTACTATGATTGGCCAGGCCCATCCTGAGACTGACTGGCAACCCTAGCAAATCACACACAGTGAAGGAGAGAAGAACTCCAATGGACACTGATGTAAATAACCCAAGAGCTAATACTGTCCTGTGTCAGGCTGTCCACAGTAGAGGAAATGATCCATGGGAGAGTGTTTACAAGTGAGATTGTTCATTCTAGAAGCCTGGGAGGCCAACTTATTTAAGGAAAGAATAGCAGCAGGAGCAACAAAAACAACAACAACAACAAATCCTGTGTGTGTGTGTGTGTGTGTGTGTATTAATGGGCCTTCGAAGATAGGCATGAGCAAGAATTTCAGAATGGCAGGATGAGTTCTGCATTCAGCAGGGGTCTAGTTGCTTCTCTGTGGGGTTTTGATGCCAAAGGGAATAGCAAATCTGTTCTGTTGGGGGAGGAGCCCTGGTGGGCAAAAGACCTGGTCTCTGCTCTGGGCCTGCCTCTGCCTCACTCTGTGAGTGAAGATAAGTCCTTTCCTCTTTCTAGCTTTCAGTTTGCCCATCTTTATAGCGAGGGGGTGTTGTCTACTGTAGATCTCACAAACTATGGTCCATTTCTATAGTACCAACTCTCTTGGTTAAATCACTTTGCAGGAGAGACCCATGGTCCCTATAAGCACTGGTTGTCCCCACAGGAAACAGGTGAGTTCTATTTCACCAGCTCCCCTCTGAAGACTGAAGAGTCTGGAGCACAGGACTTGTGCTGAGGTTAGGAATGAACTAAAATTCAGTGTTCCCAAGCTCCTGGCCCCTGGTTCCACTGACCACAAGTAGGGAACCAACAAAGAGGGCCTTTACCAGTTATGATTTATAAGAAGCAGATCTGCAAATGTGTAGGATCACAGAGATGCTGTGCTAGAGGTCCTGAGAGTTCCTGAGAAAGACTTCCATCCTATGCTGGAGGCTCCTCCCTAGCCCCCAAAGGGCTGGCCACAGCTGGTCAACACCACCCATCCATTCTTGAACTCCTCCGGCATCCAATTTTCTGTGACATTGCCCATAGATCAAAGAAGAATATCGTATCCAGAGGGATATCTTGTGCAACGGTAAGAGAAGGAAAGGGGTGAGGGTGGGAGAAAGAGAGAGAGAGAGAAAGGGGTGGGGGAGAGAGAGAGAGAGAGAGAGAAAGTCAGAGATACTCTTCTCTTTCTTTTAGGGAACTAAAAGCTCAGTGAAACTGGAATATTGACCAAATGGCAGAAGCAGGAATAAATAGGCAAGACTCAAGGGTCTGAATTCTGTCCTTCTAAGCAAGCCAGGCAAGGGAGAAACTTGGCCCTTTGCAAGGACCTCTGGCTGTGATGTGGAGGAAGGTTGTGGCACTGAGCTGGTGCCTGGGAGTCCGACTAGGAGAGCAGCTTGCAAACCTGAGGGAGATGATAAAAGACTACTCTGGGGACTCAATGGGGTCAGATAGATGAGAGGACTGAAAGCTTGGCTGGCAGCCTACGGTGACCCACTAGATATAAGATACTACCCAAGTCTGAGCCAGGTGCCATTGCCTGGGATGGGGAACCTAGGCTTTGGAGAAGAAGTAGTTCATCTGGGCATATGGGGCATGTGTGATGCATGTGGAGCCATCTGGAGATTTGGGGGATGGCAGTAGAGGTGGGAGGTTCAAACCAATCCCCCTGATTCATAGAGGCCTCAGCAAAGTCTTACCTCCCAAGGGCCTCTAAGAGCATCAGCTCAACTCACCTGGTATCTGGTGTTTTTAAGTGGCATTTTGTTTATTGTTTTTATTCTTGTGGTGCTGGGGATGGAACCTAGGGTCTTGAGCTTGCTAGGCAAGAGCTCTACCACTGAACTACATCTCCAGCCCAAGCATCTGTTTAAAACAGGGATTTCGCTTCCTTTCTGGGACTTCCTCTGAAACAGCTCTTATTCACAGGGTCTCAAGAGGTCCAGAAGGGCCTGGGGAGGGGGGTCACCTGGAGGCCCAGGATAATCACTCTGATGACAGGGAGATTCCTCCGGAAAATGGGACAAGGTCCCTGATGGTGGGGTGGAGGTTGAGAGGGAGGGAGAGAGGTGGCCAGGTAGGTGCCATCTCCTCCCTGCAGACTGCCCAGTGGGTAGGGCTCAACACAGTCACACCTGTAAGCATAAGTTCTTGTTTTATTAAACATTGCACTGAAGCATTTCTCATGGTCAAAGGGTTACCTGGGATGGTATCAATCTTATTTCTGCTTAAAAACGAACACTAGCTCCCTGTCTGAAAGACAGGAAATTAGAGTCCAGGTCCTTTAAAAGGCTTAGAAACTACTGGGGGGTGAGGGTGGGAAATGGATCAGAACCCTGTAAAATTGAGTTTACATAAAAGCAAAAGGCACAAAATTATGACAGAAACAATGATTATATTCTGAATTTAGAAAGTGTAAGGTGTATTGAAGAAAAGGAGAGAGGGTTGGCCACGCCTTCCCCTTCCCTTAGCCTCAGGTACAGGAGAGACTGGGATCCCCAACCTTGTCCTGGAGGTCCTTTCCAGAGTTGGGCAGGGCGGGAGGCTAACCCACAGGCTGGTGAGTGATCCCGCTGGGGCCTGCCCTCTCTGGCCTAGGCCTTGGGCCACTTCCTCCGGAAAATGGGACGAGGTCCCTGATGGTGGGGGGCCTCCAGCCAGGGGCTGAGATGCTGATGAGCATGAGGCCAGAATGGAGGGAGCCGGTTGGAGGCTGGTAATTAATAAATGAAATGCCCTGGGACTGCTGCAGAGCCGCCTCACATGACATATCTGTCGCAGGCTCGGCAAACCATTAAATGACCATTTTCTGACAGAACGACTTCCCCGCCG
>JAJEJO010001131.1:185580-206262 GCA_020662805.1 Glaucomys volans | reverse complement strand
TGTCCTCTATTCTGTACCATTGATCTACCTGCCTATTTTGGTGCCAAAAACATACAGTGGAGAAAAGATAGCCTCTTCAACAAATGGTGCTGGGAAAACTGGAAATCCATATGCAACAAAATGAAACTAAACCCCTATCTCTCACCCTGCACAAAACTCAACTCAAAATAGATCGAGGACCTAGGAATTAGACCAGAGACCCTGCACCTAATAGAAGAAAAAGTAGGTCCAAATCTTTATCATGTGGGCTTAGGACCAAATTTCCTAAACATGACTCCCAAAGCACAAGAAATAAAAGCAGGAATCAATAATTGGGATAGATTCAAACTGAAAAACTTTTTCTCAGCAAAGGAAACAATCAGCAATGTAAAAAGAGAGCCTACAGAGTGGGAGAAAATCCTTGCCATGTACACTTCTGATAGAGCACTCATTTCCAGAATCTATAAAGAACTCAAAAAACTTTACCCAAAGAATACAAATAACCCAATCAATAAACGAGTTGAGGAAATGGGCAGACACTTTATAGAAGATCTACAAGCAATCAACAGATATATGAAAAAAACATTCAACATCCCTAGTAATAAAAGAAACGCAAATCAAAAGCACCTTAAGATTCCATCTTGACCCAATTAGAATGGCTATTTTCAAGAATACAAGCAACAATAGGTGTTAGTGAGCATGTGGGGAAAAAAGGTGCACTCATACATTGCTGGTGGGGTTGCAAATTAGTGCAACCACTCTGGAAAGCGGTGTGGAGAGTCCTTAGAAAACTCGGAATGGATCCAGCATTTGACCCAGCTATTCCACTCCTTGGCCTATACACAAAGGACTTAAAATCAGCATACTACAGTGATGCAGCAACATCAATGTTCATAGCTACTCAATTCACAATAGCAGGATTGTGGAACCAACCTAGATGCCCTTCAGTAGATGAATGGATAAAGAAACTGTGGTATATATACACAATGGAATATTACTCAGCCATAAAGAAGAATAAAATTATGGCATTTGTAGGTAAATGGATGACGTTGGAGATGGTTATGCTAAGTGAGATTAGCCAATCCCAAAAAAAACAAAGGCTGAATGATCTCTCTGATAAGTGGATGATGATACATAATGTGGAGTGGGAGGGAGGCAATAATGGAGGAAGAATGGATTGCATAGGGAAAAAAGGGGGGTGTGATTGGGGAGGGGATAAGAATAGTAACAGAATGAGACAAACATCATTACCCTATGTACATGTATGAATACACAAATGGTGTGACTCTACTTTGTGTACAATCAGAGAAACAACAGCTGTACCCCCATTTGTGTACAATGAATCAAAATAAATAAATAAATTTAAAAATTTTAAAAATCAGCCAATGACCTCAGTAAACATTTCTCAAAAGAAAATATATACAGCTGAGAGTATTCTTCAGTATAAGAATGCTTGTCTGGCATACATGAGACCTGGGGTTTGATCCCCAGCACAAGGGGAAAAAAAACACACAAATGTCCAATAAGTATATGAAACAAATATTCAACATCATAAATCATGAGGAGATTTCATCTCACTATGAGATTTCATCTCACCTCAAAAGATTCATTACAAAAAGATTTTAAAACAACAAATTCTGGCAAGGATGCAGAGAAAGAGAAACTCATGCACGGGTGTTGAGAATGTAAATTAGTATAGCCATTGTGAAGGGGATTGCAATCAGCATGTGAGCATAGACATTACTCCAACATGCTCTTTCACTTCCCTTTCACCTTCATCTGGTACTGTGACTTTTGGAGCTTATGGAAGTTCTATTTCTAGTTATTTGAGTAGCCTCCATACTTTTTTCCATAATGGCTATACTAATTTACATTCTCAACACCCGTGCATGAGTTTCTCTTCATGATTTATGATATAGAAGTGGAGAAAAATAGTGGTTACCCGAACTTGGGAAGAGTGTCATGGGAGGGGCAGTGGAAAGAGGATTATTTAGGGGCATAAGGGTGCAGTTGAATAGAAGGAATAACTTCTTTCTTTCTTTAGGATGTAAAATTTTATTTACACTTTGATCACAACTATGTCAAAAATAATCTATAAATAGAACAAATGCCTGCAAGAAAATATACTAAAATAGTTCTAGTTAGGGCCATAAATGATTCCTTCCCATTTAATTTTCTATATTTTTCAAATCTCCATATTAACAAGTATTATTTTATCATGGGAAAGAGTTACAACATTCTCCTTATTTTTTCTACAAAAATACTACTGTTTCTCTGGCTTTAAAACAGGGAATTTGCACTTAAGTAACTCAATGCTACATTTTCCCCTAGTATTATTTATTTGCATTCAGTTCAAAGCTGGGACATTTTGCCCAGTACCATTTGTTATACAAGTGATTTACGAACATATCAAAAAAAAAAAAAAAAAGCAAAAGGGAAAAACATATCTTCCAGTAAAAATTGTAAAACTGAAAATTGGGAAGGATTAACTTCTATTGTTTTATAGCAGGATAAGATAACTATTATTGACCACAATTAACTGTTTATTTCAAAATATCTAGTAAAGAGGATTTTGAATGCCTCCAACACAAAAGAATGGTATACATCTGAAGTGATGGACCTGCTCACTGCACGTTGTACACTTGTATGGGAATGCCACACTGTACCTCATCAATGTGTCAACACTTCCCCCATTTAATTATTGTGTCAATTAAAACTTTTAAAACTACATTTTTTAAAATTACTGGGAGGAACCATCATATCACAGAGTCATATAATGAACTAATAGATGGCTGAGATCTCCAAAGGAAAGAGAAACTTTGTAGTGGTGGTGGGGGAGGACTCAGAATGAAAGAAAAGAGGACCATTTTGGAACATGAAACACTTTCTGAGAAGGCTGATTCTGGGTAGGGGTGGCAGGGCAGGAAGTTGGTGTTCCCATGAAAAGCCATGGGGATCCATCCAGGACCCAAGAATAGGGACAAGAAAGTTGCTGGGAAGCGGATGTGGTAAATAAAAATACCTAAAACATCAATAAGAAGGTACTATGGCTCAAGTCCATTCCTAGTCTCACTGTTTTGGAGCAATAAAGTTTTGGGGCGAAGTTGAAATCAGCTTCAGAGAGGGTTTCTAAGTATTTTAAACCAATAAATGTGATCTTGTGCCAGCACTACTAGCATTCCCTGAAAATGAATGGACTTGCGGAATCCAAGATCTCCAGCCGGAGGAATGAAGACCTACTGACTTGCAGGAGCTCTGTAGGTGAGTCTGGTATTCTCTCCAACTTGCAATTCCTGCAGTCAAACAGCCCAGCTCAAGCAGCACTGAGCATCCCCCAGTGGCAATTTTCAGGTCCATGGGGTGCCAGTCCGAGCTGACCTCCTGCAACTAAAAAAGAGATTTCCTCTCTCTGTCTCCCCAAGAAACAAACACGTTAGCATTCAGTTGCAGTTGCCTCAGCAAGGGAGGGAATTGAGCTTTGAAGGAAGTCAATTCTTCAAATGGTAGAGGACAGGAGGAGCGCCATGTGTTCAGTGACACTGTTGAACCACAGGGTCAGGCAGCCCAAAGCCTGCCCAGCCTCTGAACTCTTCAAAACCCAGCAAGTAAACACCCCTGTTGTTTAAGCCAGCGTTGGTGGGATTTTCAAGAATATTTCCTCACTGACAGAGGTTGCAAACCTCACTACTGTGCAAGTGTCTCTGCTTCTGCCAAGGAGTCTGGTGTCAGCAATCTAAGATCAAAGACATTCTAGTAAAAAGTCAGTGTGGCTGTAGGCAAAAGAAACTTCTAAATGAAGTAACAGATGTGAAATGAGAGCCACTGTCCCAGCTGTCCAACAACCAATAGGAGGAGTAAAATTTCAGTTCAGCTTTTACATTTCAAAATGAAGAGTTAAAACTATATATAGTGGAATTCCCTTCAGAAAGTACAAAATCCAGGATACGTCTATGGGAGGATCACTAAAGGCAACCTCTCCTCTAATTACTTGTATGAATGAACTGAAATAGGCTGAATGGCCTCCACTAGGGTGACCAACTATCCCAGCTAATTAAGGACTAAGAAGTTCCCATGTCAATGTGTCTTTCAGGATTGAAACCATGGCAGACACAGTGAGAGAGTCACTTTTCTACATCGTCTATGTGGACATGCCTTAGGCCAGAATCTACATCAAGTAGACTGGAAAATCTTACTGTTGCTGATGCTTGGGGAGAGCAGGTAGTGATTTTCCTTTAAGAATCATATAGCATGATCCAACCAGGTACATCCCTCTCTCTGTTATGTGTTGACATGTCTTGGCTGGGATCTAAATTAGCTTCGGGAGGGAACTTTCCAGGTGTAGCCTTTCGGAGGGCTCTCAGCTGCAAGGACAAGAGTGCTTCCAACTTCCTTCAGCCCAGCTTTTGACAATCATTTGAAATTCTCATTTTTCCCTCAGGTATTAGATTAGATTTCATTTTTGTGAACATTCTAGAAAAGGCTCTGACAGAAAGCCTACCTAACACCACTTTGGATAAGACACGTTTCCTCAAATTCCAGAGATGACTTACTGCCGAAGGGCAAAGGGAGGAAAATTAAGAGCAGTGTTTTATGAAACAAAACACTAAATTCATTTTATTTTTCTTGAAATTCAGTAACTATCAAAACAAACATTGTGTCATTTAGCCTTGTCATTATTAATAAAACAATTTCATTTTAAAACTCTACTATGAAGAAAAGAGAATTACTGTGTTATTTTACATAATCAGCCAAATATTTACTTCAAGGATTCCTGTCTTTTAAACTTCTCACCTTGTAGTGGATACATAATGCCCTGAAATTTGCTTTCGTTGTTGCTAGAGAGTTTCTGTTATAGCATTGCAAACACTGTTGCTGATTTTGACATCTGAGGAACACTGATCTGATTCGAAAAGCTTGCATCACACCCCAGAGCAAAGGGGGAAAGAGCAGGTGAGATTTGCTGACCTCTGAAGATTTCCAAAGAGCAAACCCAGCCACCTCCCCAGCTGGTGACTGAGGGGTGGGGAGAGAAGGAAAGGGACGGTGAAGGTCTGTGGAGGAGCGGGACAGCCACTGTGACAGCTGATCGCAGGGCGCCTGCTGGCCAAGAGCAGGATGAAGAATAATCAGCACAGAGAACGAGGCAATTGCAGCCATGCTGCCAGGACTGGAATGGGAAATAACACACCAGCAATCTGAGAATTAAGTGGTGAAATTCGCCAACTGATCTTCCTCTTTCAGCAGAATGCAGGCTATAAAAACAGAGGAAGGAAACTGACTAGCACAAGGAGTCTCTTCTATAATGCTATTTTGCTTTACAAAACAATATCTTCTTGATTTTTAACAGGTCCATTTTTATGATACATAATAATGGGATTCATTGTGATATATTCAAACGAGCACTTAACATAATTTAGTCCATATCATGCCCAGTGCCTACCCTTCTCCATTCCTGTGATCACTTTCCTCTGCTTTTCTGGTCTCCCTTCTATTTTTAAGAGATTCCCCACTACCACCTTTTTTTGTTTCTTTTTTTCTCTCTAGAAGCCACAAATGAGAGAAAATATATGACCCTAGACTTTATGAGACTGGGTCATTTCACCCATCATGATGTTCTTCAGTTCCATCCGTTTTACTGCAAATGACATAATTTTGTTCTCATTTATGGCTGAGTGAAACTCCCCTCTGTGTGCACAACACATTTTCTTTGGTTGTTCATCTGTTGGCAGATACCTCATTTGGTTCCATAACTTGGCTATTATGAATTGCAGTGTTATAAACATGGATCTGCAGGTATTGCTGTAACATGCTGACTTTAGTTCTTTTGAGCAGGATACCTAGGAGTGGTCCAACTGGGTCATGTGGTGGCTCTATTTCTAGTCTTTTGAGGAATCTCCATACTGATTCCATAGTGGTTGTACCAAATTACAATCTCACTTATAGTACATAAGTGCAAAGCAAGAATTTTCAAGTACACCAAATTAACCCTCCTCACTGGAACACAAAATGGTCTGGTCTAACTTATAAATTCAAGGAGCAAGTCCTAAGGATGTCATTGTACTTAACCAGACTGTTACCATAGAGCCAATGACCTAGAACCAATACATGTATCTGTTCTTTGCAATTTAATAGCTTATATTTGTCAGTGCTATGTGGCAGCACTGTATTGACTAATTTAAGCCTCAAAACAATGTTCATGTGTGGATTGTATAATTTTTATCATTTAACAGATAAGGAATCAAAGGAGAACAGATATTAGATGAACTGCCTTAAGTTACACCTCTAGAGAGTGGCAGAGATAGATTCAGACCTGAGCAGTCTGACCTGGAAGTTCACACTCCCAAGTCACTACAACATGCTACCTCCTGGTAAGAAACAACTCAGTCTTGCTCCAAACTTGGTCACAAACATACTCAGCTTTCAGAAAAATGGTGTAAATTTTCCTTACTCTTCCCAACCAGCTGCCTTTCAATCTTTCCAAGCCAAAGCCACTTTGGATGGGCACCAGGAAGTCCTTCTCCTCTTGTCAAATTTTCCTCTTCCTTTTCTGCTCCATCACTTCTCTGGCCCATCCTCTGGCTGCCTTTGTTGACTGAGGCTGAGGGGGCTACTTGGAACTCATTGCATATCTGGGGTACTTTCCTGAGTATCCATGTTGGAGTGTAAATGTGAACCTCGCCTTCTTCAGAATGAAGCATGTACAAGATAAATACATCTTTATTTTGTTTCTGTCCACTGCTTTTTGTGGCACGATTCTGAAGTGTTATCATGTGAAGACTTTTTACCACCAAATGCCAGTTACGAGAAAGGAAATGGAAATAAATACAGAACGCCAATCTCCAAAACACAAAAGAACTGCCCACAATTTCAGCATACACATAGACTCCTTGAATTCCTGCTCTAGGGCAAAGGACAACTTTGAAATGAAAGAAAATATTTCATTATTCTTGAGAAGAGATTGCCTGTTTGGCAACAACTGAGCAGGGAACAGTACATCACTTTGTTCAGTATTTCAGATATGCCTCCTAGGACAAGATTCAAGGACCCGGGATCTATCGAGGACACATTGATAGGTAACAGAGGCCTTAACATGTAAAGCACTGTCTAAGTGGCCCCTTGAGAACCAAGCACCATCCACATGGTCTGAATCATGCTAGTGTAGAAAGGAGAACATCAGTCCTTGTGCCTGGACTTGACTGCTAGCTCCTCTTTATTCTAGTATGTTGCTCTGGTGTCCTGATTAGTCAATCCCTCCTGTGGCTCTCAGTCTTCTCTAAAATGAAGATTTCAGCTCACTGGTCCTTAAGGCTTGTTGATCACTTTCTGTTGGATCTGATGGTGAGAAGAGAGGAGATGAACTTGAAAGACTTCTTGGGCTTCGTCCCTGGACAAGATCCTCCGTAGACTTGACCTTAGCCTGCAGGAGAAATAAACCCAGAAAGAGTCACCAGTTTGGTTTGTGCGTCCTCGAATGTACCAGGCAAGACGGCAAGTGCACTGCCAAAACGGACCACCCGAAGGGGAGGAACTGTCCCCATCTGTCCCCAAACTCTCACTTAACCAGACTGCAGTCAACAAGCAGGCTAAGTTTTGTTTGACATTCAGAACAAACAGACATAGGAAGTTAAGCAGGTACCAGGCCCTCGCACACATGGGGGTGCTCAGCATCCAGAGACTGTGTTCTTGCCACCCATCGGCAAAAATGAACAAGCAGTGATATGCTGAGAGGGAAATGTACTACTAGTTCATATCCTACTACCAGGGCCTCCACCGGGATGAGGCAAGCAGGCGACTGGCACACAAAATGTAAGGAGGTAAAGTTGTACTCAGGCTGACCCTGCCCTTGCGGGATCCTGAAAGTGAGCAAGCTCCTCCTTACATTCTGCACTCAGGGCTCCAGACTCTCTGGATCATGCGAGCGCAGAGTCCAAACTTGCATGACCTGTCTCCTTAAATTTCATGCCTTAGGCGCTTCGTTTGTCTCATCCTGGGCCAGGCCTGGCACTCTGTGATGGAAACCAGCACGTTTCCTTCTGAGGATGCCCTGCCTGTTTGTTTTTGCAGACAAGGGAGATAACATTGAGTGCATCTGTTTGGGTCTAGGAGGGTGGCAGAGAGCACAATGCCTGGAAGCTGAGCACCCTCAGTGTGTGCCAGGGCCTGGCATCTGCTTAGTTCTGGGTTCCTGTCGGCACTGAAGGCCAAACAGAGCCCATGGAGTCTGGCCGCATTGGGCACTGGTGGCACTCGCCCTAGACGGGTTTGTGGACGACTCTGCTCACTCCTCTTCACCTGTTTATTCTTCTGGATGATCATTTTGATTAGTTGTTCAAAGAAATCTGAAAAGCAAACAGTGGTGTTCAGTTCAAATTCATCTTTCCAAACCCTACAATAGTGATCTTTAAATTTTAACACACATAAAAATCATTTGAGAGAAAATTTAAAATGCATAATCCCTGTGACTGTGCTGAGGCTGCCTTGTGAAGTAGGACAGACTAGGTGTCCTAAAAACACCTAAAAAACACCAGATTTTTTGTTTTGTTTTGTTTTACAATCCTGGGGACTGTAAGTCCAGGATCAAGGTATTAGCAGGGTTGGTTCCTTCTGAGGCCTCCTTGGGTCTTCTCATGACCTTCCCAGTCACCTGTCTAAATCTCCTCTTCTTGGAAACACACCAGTCAGACTGGATGAAGGCCCTCCTAACACTCTCATTTTAACTTGATCACCTCTTTAAAGTCCCTTTTTCCAAAAATAATCACATTCTGAGACACTGGCAGTGAGGGCTTCACCATGGATTTTGGGGGGACACAATTCAGCCTATAACATCACCCCATCTAATCCCCAACAATTCGATTCGGTTAACATGAAATGGGTCCAAAGATTTGTTAAGTTTCTTTGAGGTTCTTTTTCACAAGCAGTCCTGTGACTGTGACTCCATGGAACGGTTCGGAAGGAACCCCACTGAATGCCCTCAGGAAGCTCTCCACGCTTCCCTTCCTCCTGTTGTTTTCATGGGTCCCCCATGCTTAGTTTCTCCACCACTCTAGAAATGTGGGACATCCTATCCTCTCCCTGAGAGTTTCTGTCTGTATCCAGCATCTCTAATCATGTTTCTGAAATACTCAGGAGCTCATGACACCAAATTTCATCATCAAGGGAGAAAACATACTTTGTCTTTGAATCAACACCTCCAATTAGAGTAAGAAAAGTTTCAGCAAAATATGAGAAACCAAGTTCCTGACTAATCTTTGGGGTTGGGCTTCCTCCCTCCAGTCCTAGAAGGTGCTATAGATCCTTCAAAGAAATGTTTCCAGCAAGTTCTTCCAGAGAACAGACATCTCTGTGGGATTTAGCAGTCTCTACCTAGGAGCATCCAGGCATCACCCACCTCAGGGGTCCCCGTGAACATCTGAGGATACAAGGTACTAGGTTCCCAGCTGGTAGCTGGCAGCTGCCAATCACACTGGCAGCAACGTAATGCCCACCAGGTGCATGGGATGCCTATGCTCCCTCAGCTACAGGAATTTCAAGAGATTCCACAGAACCCGGGCTTCCAGTTTGTCTGCAAAATGCTGGGACAGCCTTTTCTCCAGCTGACAGTAACCCAGACCAGGATGCAAATGCCAAACCCAAAAGCATATTCATACCATTGAAATTTTTAAATGGAAGCCTGTGAATTATTCACGATCTTAAAGGCACCGTTCAGCTTGTCCATTAATAACAAAGCAGAGTCCAGAAGCATTCTATTTCCTTTCCTCTCCATCACACATCTCTCTCTACCCCACAGCACTCTGCCTACAACACGGTGTACTCCAAGGAAAGCATTTTATATGGAATTCCAAAAATAAACAAACAAGAATCATTTCTGATTTCAGGCTTGGTCTGTTTTGATCAGATTAATAGAAAAATGTTTCCAGTGTTTTGATAAGGAAAATCACAAGCGAAACCAAAAACAAGCCAAAAGCTATTTCCGATTTGAAAATACATGAGATAGTTAGATGTGGTGCACGATACGTTTTAGTGAATCTATCAAGAGGTTTCCTCAGAGAGGCTTTATCTTCTCAAAGCAACCAATGTCTATGCAAAACAAGGAACAAAAATTGCACCTCGTGGATGTCCTAGAGGCTACACTGAAAAAGATCCAAGGACTCCTCCCACTTCTGGGACACCATTGACAGAGCCAGCCTGCCAGGAGCTGTGCCACTTTGAGGTGTCAGCATTTTATAAGTCCAAGACAACAGCAGCAGGCACACATATAACCTCTATGGAAGCAAACTCATCATCAACGGTGTTAGTTGGATTTCCATGGCCATAAAAAAAATCCCTGAGAAAATCAACTTAAAAAGGAGGAAAGGTCTTTTGTTTTAGTTTTTGTTTTTTGGCTCCCAGTTCCAGAGGTTTCAGACCACGGTCACTTGGCCCCATTGCTCTTGGACCTGTAGTGAGGCAGAGCACTATGGTGGGGAGCCCAGAGTGGAGTAACGCTTCTCACCATATGGCACCTGGAAAGCAAAGAGAGAGAAGAAGGGGCTGAGGTCCCAGGACCCTTCAAGGGCACACATCCCTCCCAGGGATCTACTGCCTCCCACTAGGCCCCACCTCCTAAAACTCCACCACCTCCCAACAGCGCACAGGCTGGCGAGCAAGGCTTCATACAGCCTTTGTGGAACATTCAAGATCCAAACCATAACACAGACCAACTAATAACCCAAGGTTCTTCTTCTGCCAGGGTATATGTGTCCAATGTGTGAAAATTTGCCAGCACCAACATGGCCTCATCAGGTATCTCCAATTACACATGTACAGATCCACAAAATTAGTTTGAAAAGTATTTATGGGATTTTCTCTTTTCTCTTCACCCTCTTTTCACTTTTGAAGTCAGCGTGAGGATGTGATGTCCAGCACAGCAGTCAGGCTGTAACCATCAAGAGATATGCAAAATATGAAAAGATACCTGATGCAGTCAAAGGATGGAAAGCCTCTGACATATCACTGAGCTGAAGGACCAACTCTCAGAACCACCTGTCTCCAGACCTCTTGTTCATTAGATAATGAATGTCTTGTGCCTTAAGTCAGTAGTTCTGAAAGTGACATACCCAAACCAGCATCAGCATCACTTGGGAACCTGTTAGACATGCAAATCCCTGGGCACCACCCAGACTTCCTGAATTAGAGACTCTAGGAGTGAGGCCCAGCAGCCTGGGCTCCATAATGTCCTCCAGTAATTCTAATGCAAACTAAAGTCTGAGAACCACTGGTATAAGCCATTGTTAGTTGTTCACTGTGGTCTGGGATACAAGAAACAGTGTCAAGTTTCAATAAATGTGACCTCTGTATCATTTATACACAGAACTTGTCTTCTAACAATACCATCACTGTGCTGTTACAGGGCCATGATTTACTCACGCTGCACACTAATATTCAGGGCAAACGCACTATCTCTATTTCTATACTGAATAAATTTCCCACCAACCCCTTCCCTGTTAAATAGTGTGTGCAACTCAGAACAGCTGGTCAACCTCTTGGACTTTTCTGATTGAAACAGAACTTTCTGGATTCCTCAGCCTCTTTAGTTATAATGCTTAGTCTCTCTCAACATCCCCCTCCTGAAGGCAGGTGGCTCTTGTGACATTTGACAATGAGGTGAGAGGCTCCCTTGTCTCTGGTCCCTCATGCATCTGATCATACACTCCCTGCTGGTGCTATGGCTGGATTCCATCCTGTTCCTTTTGCTTTGGCCAGTGTCTTGTGATGCTTCCTGTCAGTCAGCTGCCCTGAGGTCAGTGGTCTTTGTAAACACTTACAGTCTTGGGTCGGTTGTCCCTGGAGGTGCCACATCCTTCACTCTGTGTCTGTCCCCTTCTCAGTGTCAGATCATCTCACCCCAGAAGGCTGATTGGCTTAAAGTCCCCTATAGAGCATATAGGAGATTCTGGGTCCTGATCATGCCACGAATGATTCAGAAAAGCTAAATTTCACCTTTGCGTTGTTCTGAGCCCTGGAATTCACTTTGCCAGTCTATCAGTAGACAGAGGAGAATTCTTTGATATAACCCTCACTTCACTTATCTAAGAGACCAATAAGTCAGAGGCAAATTTGCTTCTCAGTCCCCTCCCTCTTGAGTATGGGCAAGACCTGAACATATGCTGGGATATGCTCCTGTAATTATGTGACTCTGCATGTGAAAGGAACTTCAGTTGCCTTTAAGTTAAATAAAAGGGAGAATATCGTGTGTGGCCTCACGTAACCAGGCGAGCCTTAAGAGACATGAAGCAACAGCAAGCAGGCTCCTGCTGGCCCTGAGGAGCAAGCAGCCATGTTGAGAACTGCCCACGTGAGGCACCTGGGAGCTGAGAGCAGCCTGTCCAACCAGCCAGCAAGGTAAGGATCTGCAGGTATTAGGAACTGAATTCTGCCAACAATCCGAATGAACTTGGAAGAGGACCCAGAGCCTCAAGTGAGAATCACACCAACCAAAACTTTGATTTTGACCTTGAATAGAAAACCCAGTCAGGCAGCACACAGAATCCTAATCCATGGAAACTGGGAGACAATAGAAGCAAAATTGGTGGTTTTGAGCCAATAATTTTGCAATACCTTGCTGCGTATAACAAAAAATTAATACAAATATGTAAGACAGCTCCCCAAAGAATACCCATCTAAAATGTCAACAGTGCCACTGTAGAAAAAACATTTCCTTGAAGGAAAATGCCTCTATCTCCTCTGCATCCCTAAAGAACAGAAAGGGGACCCTTCCAGATATCTCACCTTCTCAGCTCTTACCTTGCATAGGGTTCTATTCTAGGTCTACTATGTAAAGGAAGACAGGAGCAGGAAGCAGATATTTGGAAAAGACCAGAGTGTCCCAGAGAAGGGATGCTTAGGGAGGTAAGGCAGCTGTCAGCCAGATTTGGAGGAGGCCAGGGAGGTCCAGGTGGAGTCAGCATTAAGCTTGATGCTTGGGGTACAATGAAAACACATCTTCTTGATCCCTGTGACATTATTAGCAGCAGCTTTCTTCTTTGGTCATGCTGTGTGACTTTAGATTGGTTTCTTGGTGCTAAGTCCTGCAAATGACAGAGCCCTGACTTTTAGTAAAAATGAGGGTGAGAACAGAGACTTCCCGGCTCACGTTTCAAGAAATTCTCAAAAAACCTGTTGCCATAGGTATTATGATGTCAGTTATTATTATTTTGTGAATGAGGAAATTAAGGTTAACAGATGTTGGGCAACTTCCCACAGTTAATCAGCTGATAACCAGCTAGACAAGGATTTAGACTTTAGAACACCTTACAGTGCCTCCTCCTATATTTTGGAAATCTTGGGATCCTCAGTACCATGTATCACTACTTCCATAAAGATTTCCATAGCAAGATCACTCAACACCAGCTACATGAGAATGACCCAGGGAGTTCTTGACAAAATATCAAGGCCTGGTTCCTCCCCTGCTCCTCCAGCTCTACCTCTGAGAACTCCAGAAGATCCAAGTTCATTGCACTGCACTGTGCTTCCAAGACAAGGAAGAGCTCCTAAATGATTCTAATGTGCATCCAAGGCTTAAAAACTATTATTTAAGAACACAATTCCCTTTAGTCCATTATGACAAGTCTGAGTTCATTTGTTCCCCAGACATTTTTTCAAATGGCTTCTCTTCTAACAATGAGTGCATGTTCGTATTTATGATTCTAAGGGCCTGGGTTCGTTTGTTGTTTGTTTCTTCCAGCAGAAAAGGCTGCAAAACCTACGTGAAGAGGAGCCTGCAGCGCTCCAGGGCAGGCTGGCACTCTGGAAGCAGTTCCCTGGGCATCCGCTCACTCTTACGCTGGGTAATCTTGCTCACAGCTCGTGAACAGTGAGAAGCTGCTCTCAACTTACCACTTGTGACTACAACATATTGAGCTTCTGTCTTTTCTCACACCTTTTATCTATGTGAATATTTTAAACACAGGAATTCATTCTTAATGCATACGTACTGCCTTTTGCTGTTTGGAACTTTACCTTATTTTTCCTCTATTTGAAGGAGACTGGGGAGAAGATTGATGAAGATAAAAATCCCCTCTCCATGCTTACAGGGAATATGAGCTACTTTTTTTCTTTTTTCTTTTTTCTTTTTGCATTCATCATGATTATTTTATTTAACCATATGAATGAATTATAGCATCCTTTATAATCTCACAGATCAAAAACAAAGCAAAAATACATTTATCCCAAATAACCAACAATAGATGTTATTTTTCACAGAGTCATACAAAGCTCAGGAAATTGGCTGCCCAATTAAAAAAAAAAAAAAATCCAAGACCTGCATCCCGCACTGCCAGGAACCTGGAAACTCCATTCTGTCTCTGCCTCTGCATGGGCCCCACAAACCCTTGCCCATGTCATCTAGCCAAGACCCAGACCAGCAAAGGAGCCCAACTCCATGGTACCAAAGCCCACCACGTGCTACCCTCCCTTGTTATATGACCCCAACCCTTATTCCTGCTTATGAACAAGGCTTCATGCATATGATCTCCATCTGGCAATTTTTATGAAACATAAGGAAGCAAGGGAGGTAAATATGAAAATAATAATAATAACTGATTGTAGTGTAACCCTGACAATGTAGCAGAGCTAATCTTTCCAGCACTTGTGGCAAGTGCACAATGAGGAAACTGAGGCCCAGCACAAGATAAGAACACACGAGGGACATGGCTGGCAAGCAGCAGAGTGGAGACCTCACTTCAATGGCCTGGTTCTGACCTTGTACACCATGTGCCCTTCCAGGGGTAAAGAAGACTGTGTAAGGTAAAGACATGTGCTTAGTCAGTGCCTTCTGCAACACAACTGGCCCAGAGAACTACACTTGGAGGAGAAAATGTCCAGGTAAAAGTTTTCCTTTAAAAATGATGCGCACTGGGCTCAATGGTGGAGGTGCTTGCCCTGAACAGGCCTCATAATGACCCGGGCTTCTGCGAGTCCATGAAGTGGTGCTGTGGTTACCCACTGTTGGGTCCTCAGGGCCAGCCAAGCTAGCCCCATACATCCTCTTCTCTGCTCCCTAACTACATTGCCACATCCTCTCTGCCCACCACCTACCTCCAGTCTGCTGGCCCAATGTTATGGGAGTCATCTACAGAATACGCACATCTGACCCTAACCCTATTTAAGATGTGTCTATGACATCACATCACATCCCAAACTTCCTCAATTCACAGTAATATTTTTTTTTGGGGGGGGGGCACTGGTGGGTGCCAGGAATTGAACTCAGGGGCACTCAACAACCGAGCAACATCCTCAGCCCTATTTTGTATTTTATTTAGGGACAGGGTCTCACTGAGTTGCTTAGGGCCTCACTTTTGCTGAAGCTGGTTTTGAACTCAAGATCTTCCTGTCTCAGCCTCCCAAGCTGCTGTGATTATAGGCGTGCACTACTGCGCCCACCAGAATTTTGCATCTTAATAATTTTTCCAAATGCCCCCTAGACCAAAAAGCATACTGAGTAGTTCCACTTCTTTATTCAGTAATGGATTCCAAACAACTTAATAATAGTAGTTCATTTGTGTACAACAAATGTAAATCTTTTCCTATACATTATGTATGATGTAATTATATGTATTTTTTTTTCAAGGTGCAAGGAGAGTTTGTGATTGGAATGATTGACCTAGTCAGGGAGGTGAGACACATGTTCTCTAAGAAATTGCTGGTGGTTTGACACCCAGGGACAAGCAAGCTCCATTTAAATAAAACACCACTTTCTCTACACCCAACCCACCCCAAATTTTTATACATAATAATAGTAATTCACACATGAAAGTTTTCTGTATCTTGGTCGCTTATTTAACTCTTCATTTTCTCTCAGAGAAAAATGAAAAGGCTTAAAAGAGGATACAAAAGAACTTAAAAGTTAGAAAACAGAGATATGGCGGAAAAATAGAACTTAAAAGGGAAGATAACTAGTTATCTGGACAGAAGAATCAGTGGTCTTCTCCAGGAGCTGGTGTGCCAATAAAGAGGGAGTATCAATAATTGTTCTTCAAACCCTGAAACTAAAGTGATTGAATCTGAGCAGGTAGGATTTGATCTCATTCGCATTATGTAAATTACTTAGCCAGAAATCATAGATACCTAAAGGATCTGTAACACTGTTTCCTACAGGTTATTTTTACCTGATGCCTATCTCCATCTTTCCAGGTACATGTGCTAGCATCTTTCCAGGAACTAGGCTGGTTCTTCATTTTCTAAGAAACTGCACATTTCCAGACCCTACTACCCAAGGTTCACACGAAGTAGGTAGGGAAGCCCAGGAATCCATATTTCTTCTGCTCCCTGTGGTTCTGATTTGTAGGCAGGCTTGGGCGCCTCTGGCTCAGGGGGCAATTTCCCAGGCGCATTGTGTGACCTCCAGCCATTGCTTCTGTGTCCTTGGCTGTCTCTCTCAAGGCATCCTGTGGAGACGGATGCCTGTCAAGCCACCTGCTCATGATGCAAGGAAGATTTCAGAAGCAAAAGACAATGAAATAATTTTTTTAAATGTATTTCACAAATTTGACATGTAAATTCAGTCCTGACGTCCACAGACACCTCATTAGTTTCTTAATCGTCCTTACTTTCTCAAAGACTACACTCCACTGCCTCCGATGAGACTTAGTTGGCAGGGTACAGTTTATCTCAGGTGTGGTGTCTCTACCCCTGTTCTACTTTTGAATAAAATTTCATTTTTGTTGTTATTAGACCACGTTTTCCCTAATGTGAGAACATGATTTCTTTGTTCACAGTAGCCTCCCTGAAGTATAAAAGTGATGTTTTAAAAGTAATATGAATGGCGGTAAGCAGAATAATATAAACATAAATGGCGAAAGGAACTTAAAACATTAACTGTAAATGTGTGTGGATTTAAATAAGTGAATCTATAAAAATGATTTTTTTGTACAAGAGGAAAAAAGAAGAGAATCAATATGACATCTGATCATCGGGTCTTGTTGTCTGGCTCCAGTCACCCCTGTGGGTAGTCCATGGTGAAATTTTGTCAGATAAAATATTCTGAGGAAATCAAAGCTTTCAGATCATTTGTAAAACAAGTCCAATAATATCTCTTTGTTTCAGCAACTTCACCTACACCACAATCAATACACAGCTTCTGATTGATTATGGGCTAAATTTTACCGATCACCCAGCCAAAGTTCCTTGTAGATAAGATACTAGAAACTGAAACAACTTAAAATCAAAGAACTAGTGATTGCTATGGCCAGGACTAACACTCCGATCAATTTCTGTGTGTGTGTGTGTGTGTGTGTGTGTGTGTGTGTGTTTGTGTGTGTTGTACATACAGTAAAATATTCCCTGCCTATCTTTTCATATTTCCTAACATTATCTTACATCATTTTCACTGCAGGGATGATATCATCCCACAACTTATATACTTCCTGCCCAATGAACTTGGGGAGGTCTGGTAAGACACAGTGATTGGCAACCACAGGACCTACTGAGACAAAGGACAGTCTTCACAGGAACTCTCACCATTTCAGCCTGCCTTTCACCCCTTGCTATGGATTGCACATTAGGTGTCCTCCAAAAGCTCATGTGTGAGACAATGCAAGAAGGTTTAGAGGAGAAACGACTAGATTATGAGAGCCTTAACCCAATCGATGGATTATTCTCCTGAGGGGATTAGCTGGATGGTTACTGAAGTCAGGTAGGGTGTGGCTGGAGGAGGTGGGTCACTGGAGGCATGCCTTTGGGGTATGTATTTGTATCTGGTGAGTGGAGTCTCTCAGCTTCCTGATTGTCATGTGAACCACTTTCCCCACCATACTCTTTTACCATAATGTTCAGCCTCAGCTCAAGCCCTCAGAAACGAAGCTAGCTGTCTATGCTTTGAGACCTCTGAAATCATGAGCCCCCAAATTAATTTTTCCACCCCTAAAATTGTCCTTGTCAGGTCGTTTAGTCACAGTAGTGAAAAAGCTGACTAAAGCACCTCTTTTCTAAGTGAAGCATCCTGGATTCTCACAGAAGTCTCACTGGGCGCCTTTAGCGATCTGAGAGTCCCCTGGAACCTACCTTTGAATTTACCCTTGGCACTTGTGTACCCAGCATTCAGTCCAATCTCCTTTAAAAACCTCACCCTGGAAGGGTAGTAGAATGAATCGGACAGTATTACCCTATGTACATATATGACTACATGACCAGTGTGAATCCACATCCTGTACAACCAGAAGAATGAGAAGTGCATTTTACTATCATTTATAACTAATTAGAACAAACTAAAAAAAAAATCACCCTACAGTTTTGTAAGCAGATTCAAAGTCACACGTAGTGATTTGTACATTTGTATTTTCCCTTAGGAACTGTTGGGATGGATAGTCACCTGGGAAGTAGAAGCCAGCACTTAAGTGTCCAAATACAGCAGGCATCATTAGCAGTCCTGGCTGATAATATGTGATTCCAAATTGATCAGAGAGAGCCCATGTGTCCTGGAGCACATGTCATGGAGCCCTTGACCAAATGACTGTTCAACTAAATGATAAAGCAGGTGGCAGTTTACATGTCCAGGGAGAGCACTGTGCTGGAAAGCAACCCGGCAGATCATTGCATTCGTCAAATCCATGGGTTCTAAAGCCTCCCTCTTCCTAACCTCTCCAACTAACACCAATTTACCCGTCACCAGAATAAGGTACTTTTCCTCACTTGCAAAGCTCAATGGATTGTTAGGCACACCTGAGGCATGCCTAACCGGAAACCCTTTCTTATTATGCTTAGATTTCTTTAAATTTACATAGGTAACAAGAATTCAGCCAAGAAACCGAAGGTTTAATTTCAAAAAATCATCTGAGCCAAAAAAAAAATTCCTTTTAATAAAACATGGGTATTCTTTCTTACAAGGCACTTTCTATAACTACTCTTTCTTCATATGCAAGCATAACACACTCAGTGACCTGATTTTCCACTTTACAACTGATGAGACGCATTGAAAATGGAATTGAGGAGGTGAAAGTTGAACGAACCTGGAATAACTGGGCCAACAATCTCACATCAAGAGAGAAGAAAAAAAGTCAAAACAAAGGATGATGAGAATCAAAAGCACAATTCATTGAACCTTTACCTTTTAGTGTAACGCAAAGTAACTGAATATTCTTCAAGGGCCCAAAAGGCACACATAACACCAAATGATTTATGTCCTTAATAATTGCCTGCATAAAGGTGCTTGCCTTAGATGCATTGGTAAAAAGGAAAATAAAGGTGAAATATTCTTATCATCCAACAGTGAAGAAACTATGAAGTAAATTATAAATACTCATGGAATTGAATATTCTACAATCTTTTAAGTGGCATAACAAAGACAGTTAAAAAAAATCAAAAAACTTCCAAAAACAATTTGAGGCATGTCCTATATATTCTTTTAAATAAGGATGAGAAGTAGGATAGATTTTAGAAAGACATTGTTCAAAATAAAGGTATGCTGTTTAAAGAAAGAAGTTTCAATTCTCTAGAAAATTCAGTTATGCAGAGAAGTTCTTTTTTTTCCAAAATGCAAGATAAATAACACTATCTTAGCATAAATAATGGTATTTATTTATATTTGTGGTATGCTGTGAACACACCACAAAGTACTTTGGGATCATTTTCTTAGCTCTCTTAAATTCTTACTGAAAAAGCCTTAATTGTCTTAATCCTAAATAGAAATTAGGATATAATATTAATCACATCAAAGATGACATTTCTTTTGGAAATACTTAAATGCTAAAAATAAAACAGAAAATCTAATAGACACTTCAGCCAGAGGTAAGAATCAAAGCAAGTTACTTTACACAGTGTGAGCAAGAAAGGTAGGAAGTCATAGGCGGGTATTTGTTTGTCTGTGGGTACCAGGGATTGAATTTAGGGGCACTCAACCAATGAACCACATCCACAGCCCTATTTTTCATTTTACTTAGAGACAGGGTCTCTGAGTTGCTTAGGACCTCGTTAAATTGCAAAGGCTGGATTTGAACTTGTGATCCTCCTGCCTCAGCCTCCTCAGTTGCTGGGATTAAAGGTGTGTGCCACCATACCTGGCCAGGCTGATGTTTATACCCACAACCAGGTATCACTCAGCCACAAGCAGGAGCTTCACATGTGGGCACATTTTAGAATTAGGAGTTGGAACACATGAACACTCCTGTTGTTCTACATCATCCACATTTGCTTCTGATATATACCCAGGAGTTATATTTAAAAGACTTCAAAGGAGTGCAGCTCAGGTACCAATCAGAATGAAAATAAACTTGATTCCAATGGATACAGATTGTTAAAAAATATTGATAGACCTGTACCAGTGCATACTGGCTGAATTTGAGTACCATGTTAATCCCAACATACAGATGACAAGATTTTATATGTAGAAAAACCTAAGTGCTCTGTGAAAAAGCTGTTAGAATGTATAAATAAATTCAGCAAAGTTGCAAGATACCACTGACGTGGTGATACATACCTGTAATCCCAGTGACTCAAGAGGGTAGGGTAGGAGGATCACAAGTTCAAGGTCAGCCTGGGCAAGTTAGTGAGATAAATAAAAATGAAAATGAAAAAGGCGAGGGATGTGTCTCAGTGGTAGAGTTCCTCTGGGTTTAGTCCCCAATACAAGAAAAGGAAAGAGAGAGAGAGAGAGAGAGAGAGAGAGAGAGAGAAAGGAAGAAAGAGAAAGAAAGAAAGAAAGAAAGAAAGAAAGAAAGAAAGAAAGAAAGA
>JAJEJO010001131.1:156282-185570 GCA_020662805.1 Glaucomys volans | reverse complement strand
AGAAAGAAAGAAAGAAAGAAAGAAAGAAAGAAAGAAAGAAAGAAAGAAAGAAAGAAAGAAAGGAAGGAAGAAACGAGGGAGGGAGTGAGGGAGGGAGGGAGGGAAGGAGGGAGGGAGGATGAACATATAAAAAACAGTGACAGTTTCAAACCTATAATGAATAGTTCCATTTTTATATCTTATATACTAGCAATGAATTTGCTGAAAAAATAAATCAAGAAAGTAATCCCTTTCACTATAGCTACAAAAAAATTTAGAAACAAATATAACCAAGTAACTGAAAGAATTGTACAATAAAAATGATTATAAAGTATTGTTGAAGGAAATTTTAGAGGACACAAAAAATGGAAATACATCCCATTCCTGGATTAGAAAAATCAATGATGCTAAAACAATCATATTACCAAAGTAATCTATAGATTTAATGGTGTTTCCATCAAAATACCAAGGACTTTGTTCACAAAAAATAGAACAATCTTAAAATTCGTATGGAACCATTTAATACTCAAAACTGTAAGCGCAAAAGGACAGGAAGCAAACTTCAACAGATTCAGAGAAGCCTTTATTCCTTCACAGACTCAGGTGCTGTTGGGGCCCATTTTCCAGATGGGAAAATGGCCCCCAATTACAGAGAGGATTTTTGTTTTATAGGGTACAATGAGGATGATGTAATCATTGGAAGCCAAGTAAGTGCAGTTTTGACTGTCAGGGGCTAGTTGTACAGGTTAAAACCAGACCTTGAGGGATGAGTACTCAAATCTTGCCCATTGTCATGCTGTGCTTCCAGTTTAGTACTAATTTGCCACCGGGGAAGATCAAGGTTTAGGGCCCAGTATTCCCTATTGCCCTGTTCCACCAGGGCCCATTGTTATTAGAATGCACTGGGAGAGGTTTAATGTTTGACCAATTTCCCCTTCCTTCTCCTGAGCTACACTGTCCTTCCATTTTTCTTGGGGAGCTGTCTTATAGGAATTTTATTTTCCATAACCCTTCAAAAACAATCCTGAAGGAGGACTACTGGAGACATCAGAGTACCTCATTTATAAATACACCACTGCACATAAGAAGCTTCTACACAGTAGAGTCACACCATTTGTGTAATCATACATGTACATAGGGTCATTCTATTATTTTTCCTTCCCCCCCAAACCCTCCCCACCTCTCATTTTCCTTTATACAATCCATCCTTCCTTCATTCTTGCCTCCCCCAACCCCCCGTTATGTATCATCATCCACTTATCAGAGAAATCATTCAGCCTTTGGTTTTGGGGGGATTGGCTTATTTCACTTAGCATGATATTCTCCAACTCCATCCATTTACCTGCAAATGCCATAAGTCTCCAGCATCGAGACTCAGCCCAGCACCCACCATCTCCAGTGCCAAGATTCATATATCTGAATTTTTTAAATAAATAAAACTACAATGGCTGGAGATTTGGGTCCATGGTAGAGTATGTGCCTAGCATGCACGTTGCCCTGGTTCAATCACCCGCACTGAAGAAAAACTATGAAATACAGTTACATTTCCCTCTATCTCTTTTGGACAAATTACTTCTGGCAAGTTCTTTTTTATTTTCCCTTAATATATAACTATTCTCCTCCTGGACTTTATTATTACAACTTAAGCAACATTCCAAAAAACGTTTATGACAAAAATATGCTAATGACAATTATATGCTAACTAATTAAATGATCTAAAAGAAGTGGACAAATTCCTAGACAGACACAAACTATTATAACTGACTCAAAAGAAAATAAAATGTCTGGGACTGGGCATGAGGTAGTGGAAGAGCATTTGCCTGACATGGGTGAGGCCTTGGATTCAATCTCCAGATGTAGGAAAAGCATTTGTTAAAAATCTAATGAACTACAATGATAAAAGCACTCAGTGAATAAGGAATATAAGGAAATCTGCTAAACTGAGAAACGGCAATCTATAAAAAAAAAAAATGAACCCCAAACTTAGTTGATAAATATTGAAAGTTTTCCCCCTACGATCAGGAATAATACAAGGAAGTCTGCTCCCTCTCTTCCATCTAATACTGCACTAGAGATTCCAGGCAGGGTAGACAGGCAAAAATAAATAAATACAAAGTATCTAGATTTAAAATAAAGAAGTAAAACTTCCTCTATTTGCAGATCACATGATCTTAACACATAGAAAATTCTAAGGAATCCACAAAAACCCAATCAACTAATAAATAAGTTCAAGTAGGTTGCAGGGTATAAAGTCAATATACAAAAATCAGTTGAATTTCTACACACAAGCACAAACAATCTGAAAATAAAATTAAGACAAAAATTCTATTTACAATAGAATCAAAAATACTTAGAAATAATTTTTTTAAAATAAGTGCAAGACTTTTACACTGAAAATGCAAAACATTGCAAAAACTTAAAGAAGACACATAAATGGAAAGAAACCCCTGTGTTCAACAGATGAAAAAATATAACATTGTTAAACTGGTGATACTTTGCATAGATACCTACAGATTCAATACAATGTCTATCAAACTCTCAGCACCCTTTTTGCAGATATTGACAAATAGATCCTTAAATGTCACACTTCTCACTTTTTAAACTTACTACAAAACTTCCATAATCAAGATGGTCACATAATGATAGGCTACAAATTAATATGATACAATGGAGAGCCCAGAAATAAACCCTTACAGCCTCATATAACCCTTTTATAAAGGCATCAAGAAAATTCAATGCGGAAAAACAGGCTTTTCAACAAGTGAATATCCATATACAAAAGAAAAAAGTCAGATCCACAGCTCACACAATATACAAAGTTTAAAAATTAATCAAAAATCAAAATTTAGGAACTAAAACTAAAAAACTCTTAAATTATGGGCATAAATCTTTTACTGTGATACTGGGCTTCTTCATATATCAGGAACTTATCCCCTTGCCTGACAGATCAGTTGTAGATACTTCTCCAAGATTATCATGTCTTTTGATTGCATCGTAGAGGTTTAGCCAGGTACTAATGTGTTTTTCTTTAATGTGGTTAGATTTAATTTAGTACTTTTTATTGCTATAAACATTTTGTAACGTACTTAAAAGGTCCTTCTGAATGCTGAAATTACTAAAATATAAAATAACAATTAGAGGAGATTGCTTGATATTCACCAATATCTGTCTAGTTCTCCTCCTCCAGTGAAAGAATGAACTTGAGCAAAGGAACAAGTTGCTGAAGAGGGCATTTCCCAGAATCCCTTGCTTCTAGGAATGGCCACGTGGTAAGTAGCCATCAGTGAAAGACAGGCAAATATATGAAACTTGTAGAGCATGCTGCCTTGGAGTAGGAACAACAACGTACCCACAGGTTCAGTCCTGCAAGGGGAACATCCCACCAGATAGTGGTACAACAAGATGGAAGGAACCTGAGTCTTTGAGAGAACAAGATCAAAGCTGAACACCACACTAAGCCACTCACTCCAAGATTTTTATTTGGAGAAAGAAACTTTTCTTTAAAAACTGTATTTTATATCTTCTTTGTTATAAAAACTAAGAATTATTGCTGTTTTATTCTACCACTTAAGTTTTAGGTCAATCCAGAACTCATCTTAGGAGAGATGTGAGCTATTGATCCCAACACAGAGCTGCTTTTTCTAAATGTCTGTAATTGCACAACATTAGTTTTTGAAAAATGCATTTTTCCTTCAGAAATTTGATCTGTATCACTTATTAAATAAACCTGTGGATTTTCTGTTCACATACCTATAACCCATTCTCCCTCTGGGATGCCTTCACAGCTGTCTTCAGCATTATGGCCTCATTTTGCTTTCAGTCTTTCACTCTTCCTAGCTATTCTTGTTAGTTATTTTTCCATAAATTAATCTATAAATTCCAACATAATACCCAATATAATACCCATATTCTTTTTCTACTGGAAAAAATTGATCCTAAATTTCATTGATCTATTATTCCTAATGACTATCCATTTTTTAGTACTGGAAGTTTTACTTGATTCTTTTTTTAATATCTTCTCATTTTTTATAGTGTGCTCCTCCTCACCCAACCTCAGTTTTTGGGTTTCAATTCTTTCTTTTGTCTTAATAATTTTCAACATACTTAATTAATATTCTCTTATATATTCCCATTGTATGTATGTTACCTCTAATACTCTAGACTCAAGATTCCCCCTCTTACCAATTTTAGATTATACCTTTGCTTAGTAATTTTTACTGGTAATTACTGAGCCATTTCTGCTGTGAAAATTCCCTCATTCTGCAGGTTACATCTGCTTCTTCTAGTTATTTCATGAATAAATATTACTAGTCTCATTCATTTTCATATTACTTTTTTATTGGGAGCCTCCGATTACACTGGTTGGGCATTCTAATTGTTTGAAGCTTCTCCAGCCCCTAGCCTCAAAAAGTTTACAAATCAATGGGATTTAATTTCAGAACATTCTTCTGAGGTATATAATAGAAGACAGAGCACAGATTTTGGTTTTGTTGGTTTTTTTTTTCTTTCAACTAAATGTTTTAAATGAGGCAGATGCTCTTCAGAAACAGAAAGAGAAAAGAAGAAGGAGGAGAAGGAGGAGGAGGAGGAGGAGGGGGGGGAGGGGAGGAGGAAGGGGAGGGGGAGGGGGAGGAGGAGGAGGAGGAGGAAAGAGAGGAGAGGATCCCACAGAGCTTTGTCCATGCTACCTTACACTGACACATCTTGTAGTTGATTGCTTATTGCTCCTGTCCATCCCAAAAGAAAGTTTAGTCTTTTCCATACAATGTATTCAAGAAACATGTCACATTCCAATCTTATAGTTCTGAATACAATTGTAAGATTTTCTTTCATTAAACTTTTTTCTCTGGACTCCAAATCATAGAAATTATTCCTAACTAATAAGAACTATAGGGCTGGGGATGTAGCTCAGTTGGTAAAGTGTGTGCCTTGCATGCACAAGGCCCTGGGTTCAATTCCCAGCACAACAAAAAAATAAATTAAAAAAAAAAGAACTATATACTTTAAGAGTTTCATGTGAATTTCTTATTTCCTTGTTCTATTCTTTCTGCAGCCTGGACTCAGCTTCTGGAATACCTATATACCTTTGCACACTATTTTCAATCTTCCTACAATGATTTCCTCTAAACCTCCTCCCACCCCCACCTTCTGGTCATGTCTTACCCATTTTCAAGCCCCAACTTAAATATAGGTTCCCTGTGAAATGTTTCCTGTTGCCCCAAGCAGCCTAAAGTGCTTTCTCCACTACAAATTACCTTTCTATCAGTCATTTTTATTACTTGTTTGCATCTAAATTCCTCAAAAGTAAAGACCTTATCCTGTTATATCTAATTCTCTTCCACATGGTAGGTAGTAGGTCCTAGATCTTTGCTCAGGGAGTTACTGAATAAAAGAAGTGATGTCATTTAATTGAACCCTGATGCCCCTGAGCCTTAAGTCACAATTACAACATTCATATGAGCAAATAAGTTTAATTTTCTTTAACAGCAGTCTTCACCCTTGACCGGTCAGGCACTTCCATAACTTTTTATGAGACAAGTCAGATTTCATGCGGAATGGCTCTGTCACTTCTTCACCACTACTGGAAAAAGGCATTGCTCCTGAGAACTACTGACAGCATTATTTCGAGTTTAAATGACAATATATTTCCTTGGCATTGAAACATCTATTATCTTGGGCTTGCTATGGCTGTCTAAACATTCACACTCAATTGCTGGTGTGTGCTTACCCATTTCCTACTGCATTCCGTGGTATGGAAGGAAAAGAACAACACTTTTTAAAAATCTTTCTCCTTTCTGGAGGTGAGAAGTTTGTCTCTGTCAAGATGTAGGATGGTGTGAAATCAAAATGAAACTTTTTAGATTTCCATTCTATAAGTTAAATGGCATTTCCACATGATTTTACCCTAGGGAATTATTCCAAACTTTCAACAAAAAGTATTTTTTCCAGAATACTAATTGGTTCTATGTCTGCTCTCCTGGCATAGAGAAGGAGTGTTAGATTAATCAGTAACCTCTAATGCCTGGAATTGTGGTCTTTGGGCCAGCAATGGTGGCATCTCCTGATACCAACCAAGAAAGGGAAATTTGAAATCCCATTCCCAAATTCCTCCATCAGATCTGTGCTTTACCAGGATCCCTAGGTGGCTTACATGCATGTTAAATTCTGGAAACACTGCTCTATCATCTACATTCTAAGGAAGTTTGAGGCTGATCAAACTTCTGATCAGCACCCAATATGTTCAAATATAAGTGTTTGCTGTAGCCTTCTCATACAGACCATGGGTGAAAACTGACTTTCCTTTTCAAGCTATGATCCTTTAGGAAGCTTTTAGCTTCAAGTAAACACAAACAAGCATGCATACACAAGCACATACACACATCCAATGACTCCAAGGGACTCATTATGTCACAGCAAGAAGCTCTGAGATGAGGAGGTTGCAGAGTTAATCCAATAGGAAGAAAGCCCAGTTGAGCTTTCCAAGGAGCCAGGGTTCCTTCCATCTTTCCTCTGAGCCACACTTAGCTTAATCCTTTTATTATCCCAAAAGGGCTGCCCAAGTTCCAAGCATCACATAACAACAAAAATGTCAGCTACAGAAAATAGCTATTTTGTTCTATTTTTGAGAATGAAGAAAGCATTTTTCAGAATCCCCTAAGCTGACTCCCCCTTATATCTCATTGGCCAGAATGATATCACATGACCTTATTGAACCAATCATTAGCAAGGGGTACAGATCCTCCTTGATTGGCTTAGACCACTCAGTCTCTGTGTAGCTTATTCAAGGCCCTGAAGTCCTGAGAGCCAAACAGTGGAAGCTTGTACAAAGACATAGTGTTTGGTTAGCAAAGAAAATGTGGGAATTGATAGGGATGGGATGAGAGTTAGGTAGTCCCTGGATTTCTAAGAGTAAAAATAACAATCCCAAACATAACTAAACAAAAAATTATATTTTGTTGTTGCTATAACTACAAAGGCATTGTTCACAACAAGCATGTGATGGAAATCAATAGATCTCAGTCCTCAATTATTGCCAGTCTCCCTGAATGCTCCCTCTTATCTCTTCCTGTTATCCAGTCAGCAATGTCTGACTTCCACCCTGAAGGGTCAAGAAAGGCTCTCAGAAGCTGGAGTTCTGCTAGGACTTCTAATGGATCTCCAAGAAAATACCAGCAAACTGTTAGACCAGACTTCAGCTATCCAGTCTAATAGTTCATCCTACCACCAGTAAGCAAGAAGTTGGTAGGGATATTATGGACTGACTCCTTCAATCTGATGTAATCTGCAATTAATCATTGCTGCAGCAACATTTTTTGGTGTTTCAAACAGAAATCACAGATGATAAGACAATAAAATGGAAGAGGAAGGAATATTGCCTTCTATCTTGCTCATTGTTTGATACTAAATAGATAGCATATAGATAATAGACATTTAGAGACACATCTATCTCAGATATTAGATGTATAGATTTATCTACCCTGGAGATAGATGATAGATCAGAGTGGTCAGGGACAGTGATACTCAAGTATTAGTGCATAATGCATAAGCATCAGAGATCTGGGATGAAAGGGAAAAATCCAAATTCTCAGTAGGTATCCTAAGTGATTTTAATAAAACTGTTCTTTTAAATTACTCTTGAGTAGTGCTGATCTGGTGGAACAAAGTATTCTTTTTCTTTATCCTTTGAAGCAATATTGCCCTTATATCTTTTTGGATTAAGAACAAGGATCATTTCCATTTCCGTGTTATAACACACTGTTCTTACTAGAGCGGGTTGTTCGCCCCAATCCAGGCAAGCAAACCACAAATGCAGAAGAGAGCATGAGAGTGTGTGTGTGTGTGTGTGTGTGTGTGTGTGTCTGTCTGTCTGTCTGTCCATCTGTCTCTCTGTGTATGTATGCAGGTTTTACAACAAGTTTTCAACTACCACAAGAGTGTAGTCTCTTGAAAAGATCCCTGGGTTCTCATCACACCTCCACCACCTGTGAGCCACCTGACATTGCTTGAGTTACAACTCTCTAGCTGTTTTCTCCTCTATAAAATGGACATATTACCCTACCTTGCCTCACAGAACTGTCTGAAGGCTTAAATGAGAAAAAAATACATGAAAATACATGATTAACAATAAACATTCTTTTTCATGGCTGACATAAAATTATTTTCCTGATGATTTTGAAATTGTTTTAATTTTATGTATTTTCTGCATGCAACATTTACTTAACCTCACTGATAATTTTCCCAGGGTTATCCTTTCCACTCCCTTAACCTGCTACGTACATGGTGTCAAATGGGGCTCTACCCTCATTTGCCCACTCATAGGCAGTAAGAAAGCAAAGTTGGTGGCATTAATTTGCAAGGTCTAGTCTGGACTCCTATTTGCCCTTAATGCACTTTTGACAAGTATAATAAAATTTTTTAAAAACCCTGAAAACAAGAGTTCCTTCCATTTCTGCCTCACTAACCTCACAAAAGAAGAAAGCCTGCCAGACATACTACATTATAAGCTTAAAGAAGACTTTCCGCTGAGAGACCGACAAAATTATTCCATAAAGCATGAAGATAGAGATGTCAGAAATAGCCATAGAGGAGGCAGCTATTCTTTACTGAATCAAAAACTTACAATGAGAAATGTGTCACTCTCTCCTACATACAAATAATTGTTCCTATTCTCTTTGGCAACACTTAACTATTTTTTCCAGGCTAACACATTTATTAAAATTGTTTTCTGTTTTTGTTTGCCATTTGCACTACTGATTCCAACCCATTCCAACTGGGGTACTATGTATGCCAGGATCCCCCAGCAACCCCAGAACAGCTCACACGGGTCTGTCCATGAACACAATCATAGTTTTGAATGGCTATGCTGGATGTTCACTTAGGAGGAAAACATTTTTCAACTCAGAAAACATTTTTGACCTTTGATTTTAATGTGAATACTGACTGGCTCCCAAATGGGTCAAACACAAACCTCCCCCATCCTGTTTCCCAAAAAAATAATCCTACCAGGGGCTATCAGTAATAACTTTCTCAGGTGCCGAATGACTTGGAGGAATTGCACTTCCCGAGGGCCACAGAGCTGATGTTGCCCAAAGATACTGGCACAAGATATCGGCACAATAAACCAATGCGAAACACCTGCTCTGACTGGACGTGGCAGGATTCATTTACCAGGCAAAGTCCATAAGTCCTTGTGCTGCCCACTTACTAGTTTCTAGGCACAGAAACTCCAAAGATTAACTTGCATGATTTGGATTCTAGTAGGCTTTATAATGGCTGTCAGAAAACATCAGGTCCTGACATTGGAACCTACCTTACCTTCTAAGGAAAAAGAGTCATTTTGTTCCATTTTATTTTATTAGTGCATATTAATTAGAATAGTGGGTTTCATTGTGGTGTTTTTGTACACGCATTCAACATACTCAGATCCTATCTTCAACCACATCTTCCTCCCTTATCCTATCCTCCCTCCTTAGATCTCCTCCTAGCCACACTTCCTCTTCTCTAATAGTTTCTCTTTTATGTTCAGGTCATCTCCCCACCCCCTAGATTCCACATATGAGAGGAAATACATAATACCTGTCTTTCTGAGTCTGGTTTATTTCACTTAAAACATGATGATATCCAATTCCATCCATTTTCCAGCAATTGACCTTATTTCATTCTTTTCTATTGCTGAATACTACTCCAATGTGCTTATGTACATTGAAGATTGAATTTCAATGTCCAAATGAAGTGCTCTTTCCTAAAAGAGGTCTTTACAAAGATGTGCTTATATTAAGAATCTTAATGGTGGGAGATGCTCTGGATTATCCAGGTGGGCTCCAAAAGAACTTACAAGTGTCCTTATAAAAGAGAGGCAGAGGGAGAGCATATGCACACAGAGGAGAAGGCGATGTGAGGACAGAAGCACAACCAAGGGATGCTGGTGGCCACCAGGTGCTGGAACAGAGTATCCCCTGGAACCTCCATAGGGGGCCTGGTCCTGGCAATGCCTTGATTTCAGCCCAATGAAACTGACTTTGAACTTCTGACCTCCAGAACCTTTATTCAAAGGTCTGCTGTTTTGAACTACTTGGTTTATGGTTGGTTACAGTAGCCTCAAAAAGCTAATGCATGAACCCAGCTCCCTTCTTTTCCCCTTCAGCTCCAATCCCATGGAGCCCAAACACAGATCCACTGTCCTCGTTAAACATACTTCCGTCTCCGTGCTTCCTGGACCAGAGCACACCACTCCATTTCTCTAATGACCCTAGGCAACCTCAAAGAATAATTCACACATCACATGCTCCACATTTGAAGATCGAATTTCAATGTCCAAATGAAGTGCTTTTTCCACTCATAACATATTTCACAAAAACCAAGAACCAAGATAGACTCACTGGGATTTTTTAGGCTGTGAATTTTTAATTGCATACATGGGCTATCCAGGCCACTCCTCCAATGCCTAGGAAAACTTCTAGTTTGTTCAGCTCAGTTGAGTCATGGCAGGAAGAGATGTCCTTGCAGACCCTATCCCCACCCAAATCAACCCAGGTCTTCACCCTCTGGTCCTTGTGGCCTTCAAGAATCTGAGCTGCTGGGTGGGACCACCAGTGACAGGTCAATTGAAGCCCCAAACTCAGGTGGCATGGTGCTAAATCACATCCAGCTTGTCCCTGAAGCTGCGGTTCATGTCCTGCTTTCTCTTCCACCTGGAGCACTGCCACTATGCTCTGTTCTGAGCTGCCCTTCCCACACCTCCGCCATCTCCTCCCAGCCCTGGTCATCTGGCATTTGGGAACAAATACCCAGGTGTCACACGGAGGCCCACAGTGTTTGTTCTGTCTTGATTTCTTATGCTTTTAAAAACATTAATCTTTGACTATGTAAGCAAACCACAAACATTATAAGAAAGAAATTGAAACAGAGGGGTATAGAATGAAATGCGAATATTCCCTTCTCATCTCCACTCCTTTCTTCTTCCTCTCCTTAGCGTTGACAATATTTCTAAAATCCTTTGAAATATTTTCCCTATTATCATTTATATGATATGTATATTCTAAAGGTTCTTCTTTTGTATTTTCTTTTGGACTATCACATACAAATAAGGAGTTCGAGGAAATAGAGACACTGTGAGGAGTGTCAGAGTTTATAAACTCACTGCCCAGATCAAGAGAACATTAACCATACCTCTGAAGGCCTCCTGTATCTTCCAAATTGCATCCTCCTTCCAGACCCTTCAATGACATCCTGACTTTTATGTGAGTTATCCCTTTATTTTGATATCCTGCCACATTTGTTCATGGCTTTTCCGACCTTCTCTCTCTGGTCATTCTATAGAACTGCACTTGAAATTAGGTTGGCCATGTCATTTTTTCAGCAAATGAAATTTGATCAGACTGATGGGTAGAAATTTGAAAAGTCATTGCAAGCTCTGCTGGTTCTTTCTCTGCCTGCCTCTGGCCAGGTTCTGAATGATAGCTGTTCCATCAGCTGTGATACTAAAATGAAGTCAGCAGCAATGTGAAAGCAGAGTTAAAACACTTCTTTTTTCAAGAGCTGAAGTTTTGGGGATTGTTGGTGACTCTAGCTGAACAGAGGCCACTGGGGCCCCATGCAAGCCCTACAATGCTTCTTGACTTACGATGGGATCGCAACTTGATAAACCCAAATTAGCTCAAAATACCATTAAGTCAAAAATGCATTGAATACATCTAGCCCACTGAACACCATACTTTAGCAACACAGCACACTGTGAAGTCTTGTGACTTTCATCACAGTGAGTACAACTTGATGTAAAATATGGTTCAGGTTCACTGTCTATTTTCCTTACAGAGATGCAAAGTGACGCACACCCTCCTGTGACTGTTCAGGTGATATTTTGAAAGTTAATCATGTTGTGTGTAAAGTAAACATGTGGGGTATGTAACTTACCTATTTTCACCAGTGCATAGCATTCCATTCCATGACTTATCCACTTTAGCACTGATGGATGTAGGTGGTCTCCCCTGCAAGAATGATCACAGGGATGTGTACTTTTTAGGTGTTTCAGAGTTTCTCAAGTTGTATACCTAATTATAGAATTTTATCTGAATTCCAAACTTGTTCAATGGTCCGTTTCACTTCTACCCACTCTAACCTACACACAGAGGGAGTGATTTAAGGTCAGGATATTTGACCTCCATTTGCTCTAACATAAAATTCCCTGAGCCTCAGGCAGGTCCACACCGATGGATACACCAGCATGTATGTAGCGATGCAGTCAGTGACAAGGCAGACAGCTCCATGACTGGGTGGCATCCCCTCACTCTTAAGTGCCATTTGACAGAGTTTCTCTTAAACCATTTACTTTAATGTACCAAAGGGAGACATGAGTCTCCTTCAGCAATCTGTTTTGTTTTTAACACTCTGTTATTATGATCTAGGGGTATTTGCTTTTCTCCAGACTAGTAAATTCTATCACATCTAACAATACAGTTAACTATTTATTTAGCAACTCTAATGAATATGGAATGTACTGGACATTGCAAAAGAGATTGAGGCACACAAATCTCACTGGCTCTATCAAAGCCACCATGAGAAAAATTTAAGCCCCTCCATCTACAAAAAGCAAGATAAACTATTGTAGTCCTACCTTATTGTAGTTCTGCCTTATGCAAAATCCAGACACTTAACAACTTTGTCCATTTAGACCTTGGCCAAGAAGTTAATCCATTATAAATGAAATATGTCAAAAATGTATGCATTCCAGGTTAGGGATTCCCTTCATCCTCACTCACAGTCTTTTCATGCCCAGGACTTAATTAAGTAACCACCCAGTTTACAATCCTGCTACAACTCAGGGCTAGCAAGTAAGAAGAGGCAGGTGGGGTAGTGAGGACAGGACACCAAGGGAGAAGACCATGGACATGAAGTGCAGATCAGCACGTGGACACCACACACCATGTGTTCAAGGACAAGTTGCTCTTCAAGCGTCAGTAAGTCCTGAGGCTTTCCTGCATCTCATTAGAGCCCACGGAACAGCTGCACCTATTAACAGCCTGGGTGCATCAGGAGAAGATAAATCAAGCTCAATCTGCTCTATGTAAGGACAAGAGAAAATGTGCAAGAAAATTTTAAGAACTCCCGTCTAAAGGGTTACACTTAGTGAAAACTTCATGCCTAAATCAACGACAGTTTTTCTAGCTAAAATACTTAGGCAACTCATAACTATCACTTCCAAAGCTCTATTATGAGCCTTGAGAAATATATGCATTCCTCTGCCTCCAAGAGGAAGTCCATTATCATTATTAAATTGAGATTCCATGAGGCTAAGAAATTTTTATAAGTAACATTACCTGGTGGATCCAGGGTACAGATGCTTGTCTTTCTGACACCAACACCCATGCTACATCATTTTCCCATGTGACTTTATTGATCCAAGAGACACCTTTTTAAAGATTACCGAAATGATGATGTTTAATAGGAAAGGGTTTAAGTTTGCAACCAGAATTATCAGTGTGCTGTTTCCATATTTGCCTTAGGGAATACTTAGAGATCTAGGTTGCTACTGTTTTTAATTTGTACCCACCATGTGTCCCGGGCCCTCTGGAGGGACATGTGAAGAATTACTCTGGCTGACTGCTGAGTTCCTTCATCCCTGAGTTCAGGCATTGTCGGGGACAGGAGTGTGCTCCACACCAGATCTTCTGCTCTGCAGCAGAGCAGGGAGGGCATCTTTCTCATGGCGAAACAGAAATGGAAGGTGCATCACATAGCCAATTTCACTCAGCAAATAAATGGACCTCTGAGTTTTGCTCTAGAAAAGCAGTTTATGGAAGAGCCGGGAAAGAAAACAAAGCTCTTGGTGATACCTGGCAGCATCCTGTGAAGGAAGGAACAAGGCCAGATCCCTGAAGGCCACAAATGCATCTGGACACATTCTTATGAAGAGTAGGGACAGAAATGAGGAGGAACCAAAAAAACTCAGAAATCAAAATATGTAAAATATTTTAATACAATACTTGAAAAAAACTTTTTTAAAGTCTGCAATAAGCAAAATATCACAATTTCAAATAAAGAGAGGATTATATTGCAGAGTTTTCTTTCTGTTTCAGGATCTGCTATGGTTTTGCACAACACCAGACAGTTAACAAAAGCGTTAAAGGAAAAGAAAAAGGGAGGGTGAACACACAGCTGCAGAAAGTCAGAGATTTGGGAAATCATTTTTAAATTACAAGTTTCACCAGGCGGAGGAAACAATAATTACCTTCCTAGAGTCTTGTTAAGTCTGGAGAGAACTGCCGCCTGAAATAATAATTCTCAATTGTAACTCTGCTCAAAATAATCCCAGTGAGAGTCATGATCAAGAAAAGCAACTTACATGTGTTAGTCAGATTGCAGAGCCGTTCGAAGTTGGTTTGAGCCACGTAACTTTTTCCCATGGAAAGTGCGCAGAAGAAAAGGTGTGACAGTCCAGAGCCAAGACCCCAAGATATAGTGGATGCCTCCACTCACTTTCCATGCAGCTTTGCATTGCCGTGAAGACCACATGTCCTGGGAACCCTGCAGGTCCAGAGGACCTATGTTATATAAATCTAAGATAAATAAACCCAATCAAGCCAGGCCCAATCAACAAAGTCAGGACTCTTGGAGCCACCCAGACACCCTTAGAGATGTATAACTTTCAATAAACGCTTACTGTTTGGGGATTTTTGTGGCTGTTACACAGCAATAACCAACTGATACATTGTCAATGAGCCAAAGCAGTTAGTCATTTCTCAAATCTTCATGTAGATCAGTGATTCTCAAACCTGAGTACCCAGTATAATTTCTTCATCTGCATTTTAAAAATACCAGTGCCCAGGACCCACCTCAGACCAATTATTTCAGAATGTCCAGTGGTGGATCCTGGATATTAGGATGTATTCGAAGCTCTTCAGATGATCCTAATGATGAGGGGTTCATAACACTGATGTGGCTAAAGATACCAAAATATCTACCTCTGGCATGAATAAGAACACCTATATCCCCATTTGCTCTGGCTAGGCCGTCCATCCCCCTTGATGTAGAATTGTGATGGAAGCTGCCCTGGTTGGGGGCTTGCATCTAAGATGCTCATGCAGTACGATGATTAGGAGCCTGGTGAGGTATGGAGAACCGAAGAGTCATACTGAAATTTGTGTGCTATGATGATATTTGTTAGGATACAACTTGAAACAGATTCATCCATAAAACAGACTAGATGGAGAGTAGAAGTTAACGTTAGAACCAAACAAAAGGGGAAGGATAGGCTTGGTGAGACATAAACATCAACTGCTAGAGTACAAAAAGTCAAAATCAGTTAGAGGTCCCTAACTGATTGGAATCACCTAGGAAATGTAAACTTTCAGGCCCCATCCCAGATGTACTTCATCAGAACCTCAACTTTCATGCTATTTCCAAGTGAAAAGTATGCACATGCAAGTTTGAGAAGAATTAGGTCCAGAAACAGCATGCATGAGCATCCATCCAGGTGACTTTATCCTCCTCTGCTGTGTGAGAGTCTTCCTCCTCTGCTGTGGGAGAGTCTCTGTCCCGCCAAGGCACGTGTGCATTGAGATGGGGAGAGAATGGCAGTGGGATACAGACAGATAAAGCAACAACTATTCCAAGTTACTTGAATTATAAATATTATAAAAGTGAAGGTTAATAAACAAGAAATTCTGATTTTATTGGGGTGGCCCCAAGCATAGATATTTTTTAAATGAGCAGCAGTGAAAAATCATCACTTTCCACGCTTTTTTAAAAAATGGAATTTGATCTGTTAAAACTCTTCCCTGTAATCCCAGCAGCTCGGAAGGCTGAGGCAGGAGGATCACAAGTTCAAAACCAGTCTCAGCAACTTTGCGAGGCCCTAGGCAATTCAGCGAGACCCTGTCTCTAAATAAAATACAAAATAGGGCTGGGGATGTGGCTCAGTGGTCAAGTGCCCAGTACCAAAAAAATAAAATTAAAAAAAGACTAAGCTCTTCAACCATGATGCTAGAAATACTATTTACATATTAATATTTATGCTTTTTAACCTGTATATTGAAAGTTTGGTTGATAATGGGATTTCTACCTTGCCGCAACCAGCACAAACTCATGGTTCCAGTGTGGGACAATGGGGGATTAGAAAAATAAAAACTCACACAAGCAAATAGAGAAGATAAAGCTGGGATCAGGTGAAGTGCTGCTCTCTGATGGAGAAGCAGATCTAAAGAGTGATGCCAGCAATCTTTATTTAAATATGTCTCATTGTCAGGTTAAAGACTATGCAAGCATTAGTCTTTGAATTCAGGAAAGTTACAGAAATTAGAACATCTATGCAGCTTTTCCACAGTTGCAAAGTGCAGTGTTAGGAGCTTGGTGTAGTGATTAAGAAGGTCCACTGTTTAAAGGAACTGTTAAGTGGCAGACTCAGGAGTAGCAGAGCTGGTGAAACACTGTAGTTCTCTAACATGAGAATTCTTCTATCCCCATGAGCCTTGTGCCTGAGATCAAGGTAGAAACTGCTAAGACTCTTGCACAGAGCCTCCATACGCAGGGTGTTACCATAGCAACTGAGCATACTGTGCCCCTGCACATTAACATTCCCAGGCACCAGGTGCACAACAGCCATGAGGTCATTAGAGACCCCCAATCTCAGCCACTGCTCTCCCATTCTTTGTCACTGCTCTCCACACCACCTACAAAAACTAGGAACATAGATATTAATACAAAATATTTTACTCTGGTATTGCATTGTCTATTTTCCAAGGGGAAAACAAAACAAAGTATAATCACATTGCTTAGTGTTTTGGTTCACAAAACAGAAACTCCTTCAGGTATTCCAAGTAGGAAGTAATTTAATATAGAGAGGTAAGTGATTATAATCCTGAAAGTGGTAGAATAATGAAGTTCAGTAAAAGCTATTACTAACTCTATGTTTACCATTAGATTTCAGAGAAGCAAGAAATGGCTACCACTCTCTGGCCAGGAGTTGAAGGGACTCTGCAATTGGTCACTGATATGTGATCCACAAGGGTGGTGATTTGCAGGGGAATATCTAGAGGATCATTCAAGGATTGGTATATTCAAGCTGCAGTGACAAAAGACCAGGCACTGGTGACTGATAGAGTTATTTCTCATGGTTCTGAAAGCTGGAAATCTGAAATCAGTTACCAATATAATCAAGTTCTTGGTAAGAGCTCTCTTCCTATTTATTTCCCCAAATGGCATTCTCCTGGTACATTCAAGAAGAAGGAAAGCAAACTTCCTCTAAGGGCACTAATCCTATTATGAGGGCTCCAATCTCATGATCTAATCACCCCAAATACCATCACATTGGAGATTAGAGTTTCAACACATAAATTTTGGGGGACACAACTTTCAGTCTATAGCAATTGGCCTCCACATGAAAGAAATGATGGCCCATGATTCCCTTCCCTTTCCAATCATGAAGAACTGCTTCTTATTAGCAGAATCTAAACCAGAATCCAGATGACCAAGCATTCCTAGAACATGAGGTTCCAAGCTTCCAAATATTGCAGAGAGAGAGGAGAGAGAGAGAGAGCAAGCACTAGTCAACAAAGTAACAGTTTCGACAGCAGTCAAAAATAACATAGTTTGAACAACCATGTTGCTTTGTTGAAAAGCAAGTTAGCAAATGATATATAAAGGACCTATCATTTCACTAATAAGAAGAGGTTAAGAGCAAACTCAAGAGCCAGCTTCTGAGTGCAATGCAGGTTCAACACCTTGCTAGCTGTATGAGTTGGGGCAAGTCATTCAGTCACTGAACTTCAATATCATCCTGTGTAAAATCGGAATAATAATGGTAACTACTTCACGGCATCATCACAACTACTTCACGTCATACTTATGAAATACTTAAGAACTATATCTGCATAGAGTCAGCACTCAGTAAATATATCTAGAAATGATGTCAGTAAGGTAAATTTTGAAATTAGAGAAATGTTTTGCAAATTGAGAGATATGGGTTGAGTGTCTGTGTTTCCCTAAAATTCATGTGTTGAAGTCCTAACCCCTAGTGAGACTTCAGGAGGCAAATAGTTTTATATTAGACCATGAGAATGGTCCTCATGATGGAACTAGTGCCTTATTAAGAAGCAGAACAGAGAGAAAAAGATAAAGAAATCTTTACATGCACATGCCCAGAGGAAAGGCCATGTGACATTCTGTCCACAAGACACAATGATAGCAAATCTGTCAGCACCTTGTTCCTGGGCTTCTCAGACTCCAGATCTGTGAGAGACAAACGTCTGTTGCTTAAGCCTTTCAGTCTCTGGCATTTTGTTAGAGCAGCCTGAACTCACTACAACACTGAGGAAAACACGTATGTATGTAGTCTAAGGTAATTATGCCAGAGGAGTTGTAAGTAGGATAACTTTGTTGGAGAGAATTGAAATCCACCATTCTGGACAGGATCTAAGCTCTTCAGAGCAAGAGATTTTCTCCGAAGTTCCTGTCTAATTCCTTGTGATTGATCTGATATTGTAAGGTGTCTGGGATAACTGTTCCCTGCTGAGGAGTAACAAAACCTCTAAAACGGACAGTGGAGGGATATGGCATGAGATGGTCTCAGATCCTACTCCAGGTCTATTGCCAGCTTTATCAGAGCTCCTTAACCTCTCTGAGCCTCACTGTGTTCATCTATCAAAAAGAGAGAATGACCCCAAAGCGCAAGAAATAAAAGCTAGAATCAATGATTGGGATAGAGTCAAACTAAAAAGCTTTTTCTCAGCAAAGGAAACAATCAGTAATGTGAAGAGAGAGCCTTCAGAGTGGGAGAAAATCTTTGCCACACACACTTTAGACAGAGCACTAATCTCCAGAATCTACCAAGTACTCAAAAATCTTTACACCAAGAACACTAATAACCCAATCAATAAATGGGTCAAGGAAATGAACAGACACTTTTCAGAGGAAGATCTACAAGCAATCAACAGATTTATGAAAAAATGTTCAACATCCCTCATTATAAGAGAAATGCAAATCAAAACCACCTTAAGATTTCATCTTACCCCAATTAGAATGTCTTTTATTAAGTACACAGGCAACAACAGGTGTTGGCGAGGATGTGGGGAAAAGGGTACACTCATACATTGCTGGTGGGAGTGCAAGCTGGTGCAGCCACTCTGGAAAGCAGTGTGGAGATTCCTTAGAAAACTTGGAATGGATCCACCATTTGACCCCGCTATCCCACTCCTTGGCCTATACCCAAAGGACTTAAAATCAGATTACTACAGTGATGCAGTCACATCAATGTTCATAGCTGCTCAATTCACAATAGCTAGATTATGGAATCAACCTAGATGCCCCTCAGTAGATGAATGGATAAAGAAACTGTGGTATATATACACAATGAAATATTACTCAGCCTTAAAGAAGAATAAAATTGTGGCATTTGTAGGTAAATGGATGATGTTGGAGACTCTTATGCTAAACGAGATCAGCCAATCCCAAAAATCCAAAGGCCAAATGGTCTCTCTGATAAATGAATGATGATGCATAATGCGGGGGGGAAGGGTGGCAAGAAGGGAGGAAGGATAGATAGCATGGAGGGAAGGGAGGGGTGGAGTCGGGGTGGGGGGGTAAAAATAATAACAGAAATTGTGACAGATACCATTGCCCTGTGTACATGCATGAACACACAGATGGTGTGACTCTACTTTGTGTACAACCAGTGAAACAAGAGCTGTACTCCATTTGTGTTCAATGAATCAATAAGTAAATAAAATAAAAAAAATAAAAAAATAAAAAATAAAAATAAAAAAAAAGAGAGAGAATGACAAAGTTGTCCATGATGGTCCAGAAGAAAACCATCCCAGAAGTACCATGCAAATATTCACTGGGATTGTGAGTGGAGCAGCTGTTATGATTTGAAGCTGTAATATCCCCAAAATGCTTATGTGTTGAGGACTTGGTCCCCAGAGCAGCAATGCTCAGAGGTGGCGATTTGGGGAAGTGATTGGATCAGGAGGGCTCTGAGTTCAATATTGGATTGACCCACTGATGGATTCATAGCTCATGTCATTATTGGGAGGTGGTAGAAACTGTAGGAAATGGTCCTAGCTAAAGAAAGCAAGTCACTGATGGTGTGCCCTGGTGCGTAGAGCTTGTCCCTGGCCCCTTCATCTCTCTCTTTCCTGGATGCCATGAGCTAAGCAATTTTTCTGTCCCATTCCCTTTATTTATATTTATTTATATTTATATTTATTTACATTCTGCCTCACCTCAGGCCCCATGCAAGGGATTCAGCAAATTGAAATCTCTGAAACAGTGAGCCAAACTAAATCTTTCTTCTTCTAAGTTGATTTTCTCAGTTCTTTTGTCATAGCAACAAAAAACTGCTAACACAGAAGTTTTTCCAAAACATCTTAAACACAGTGCTGAGTGTCTTTGATTTCAAAAAGTAGCTAAAGAAACGAGATATTGGGTTCATCTCAATCTTTCTTATTCCCATAACTTCTAACTCATACTAGACATCGGACTACAACTTTAAAACAGCAAGTTTGAAGGGGAAGTAATTGTTTAAAGTTATAGTTACTTATTTAGCATACAAGTAAATTAAACAAAGACTTGATATTAGATAATCCGAATCTGTAGATATTGAACAGAGATGAACATGATTGTTTCCCAGCCATGTTTCCTAGGATTCCAGTCAGCATTTAACTGATATTGGTGCACCACATGTAACTGTGCAGTTCATGAACTGCGTGAACAAGAGGGTAACATCATGCAAACTGATGCCTCCAGAGCTTTGCAGAGCAGACCTAACTGGCTTTAGATGGCAACCTAGTTTGTCCAAATACTTAACCTCTATCATTCATGCCCTTATCTTCTGATCATTACCAGCTAACAAATCAGGCTGCTTTCAAAAATAGGCACATAATCCATGCAGTCACACCAAGCCCTGTTCCTGGCTTAATGCTCTCTTCTTTCCATCCTGAAATTCCTAATAATATTTTAAACAATGAACCCATATTGCCATTTTATATTGGGCCCTGGAAATTATGCAGTCAGTCTCAAGGCTTAAAGTAAATAAAAATTCAAAATTTCATCAAATTGTATTCAAATATTGGAAGGCTTCTGAACAAATTGCCAGCAAGACACATACAGTAATGCGGGGACCTATGAACACCCTCACAGTGCCTAGTTCAGGATCCTGTGGGAAGTCTATTAAGCATACAGGTTCCTGGACTTCTTGTGATGGAGATTCTGATTTTGTGTCTCAGATGGAGTTTTTTCATTTTAATGTAACAAGTCTTCCTATGCCCAGTTTTGGGACATGTCAGGTTGGTTTTGCCAAGAAGCAAAATCAGGAGTCAGTTGAGTTGCAGCCTATAAGCTGCCCTTTAAACATTCACAGAGATGAAAGTAATTCTTGTCTCTGGACTTTTCTCAAAATTCCCTTTCCAGGAGCCTAAGGAAAGGATTTTCCATCTTGAACATGGGAGAAATGACTTTTAAACCTGGGATCTTTCAATCAGATGATACTAAACCTAAGATTAGCAGGTAGGACATTTTTGCTTTTTATTGCCCTCCTCCTGCCCCTCCAGAAGAGTTGCAACTTCAGGAAAGAGAAAGGGAATGAGTGACATGCACAGAAGGTTTCATATGGGCATCTCAAGCCCTAACCAAGCCCAAACTCAGATTGTGAGTTGTATTCGGTTGTCCCTACTGAGATTCAAAGGAAGACCTGGCCTTGCATATGTCGACTGAGCTAGGTGGTTCCCAGCTCTCTCAAGTGGTGGTTGGATCTCCTCAGTGAGCTCAGAAAGCCCCATGCTCTAGAGCTCCCAGGACAAGAGATCCCCCACCTGTATGGTCAAAATAGCACACATGTCTGTTTCCAAGTCTCTGTTTTTGGTGCCATGGGATTTTTCCTATTAGTTTCTGTTTTCTTGGCAAGTTCTAGATGTTATCTAGATAAATAAACTAGCAGGCAAGCCACCACTTTATCCTCAAGATCCTTTAGAAGAGTCATCATCAGTCCCCACTATAAGAAGGAAAGAGTTCTTATTTGCTAGGAAACTTTAAAACATTCTTTCTGAACATAAATAAATTCATTCAGTCAAGTTTTTCAAGGTTGACTGAAGTATGAACTCTGGAAGTAGAAGTTTGGGGATCCACTGGGCATTGCTGACATTGGAGCCATCTTGGTTGGATCTGTGTTGCAGCTAAGAAGTGGGAGGAGACCACACCAGAGGAAGGTCCTCCGGTCATCCTTTCACACATTCGCTCTCAGACACAGGCAGGAGGCTAAGACACATCTGTGAAGCTTCTTACAGAGCCTTGAGTCATTGCAGGGGTTTGTTTAGAAGTAAGGGTGGAAGACCGGGAGCAGAAGCATCTGCAGCCCATTTTTAACCCCACTCACCACTACTACCATCCCCTTCAGGACAGCTGAGCATCAAACCTCCTACCCTAAAGCATTACAGAAATGTCTCCCATCCCTGTCCATCTTTGACCCTTGGACTTGAGGAAGGACAAGCCGAGGAGTCCCGTCTTCGTGTGACCTCCTCCTACTTCCCAGTCCAGGAGGCTGGTAAGATGGAGTCTCGTTCAAGATCACAATGGAGACAGTGCATGCCAAAGCTCCACTTCACACACTTCCCACATGAGCCCAGTGTCCCTCCACCTGGGAATGCTCTCGAGAGTCATACTGCTGTCCTGAGAACATTCCTCTAATTTAATGGTTACCAAGAGCAACCATCTTAGAAGTGTGGATGCCAGTTCTTCTAAGACAGGCTGTCTTAAAGGCAGAGGCACCCTCTGGAAGTGATTCTCCAAAGTGCTAAGAGACCATGCTGGGGTCACAATCAAAGGGAAAAAAGATCAGAACTCCCTTGTGGAGGTAACACTCTAGACAGTCTGATGCAAATATGTTACCCATTAAACTAAACGAAATCTGAATGAATAAAAATGTTGATTAAGAAAAAAGAAATAGAATTTTAAAGAATAGTTATATATTCTGGTAGGACTTTTAAAGGCACTGAGGCCCCAGGATAGACTATAGAGGTGGTTGGGTGGTTGGAGAAGATGAGCTTTGTGGAAACTAGGATAGATGCTGGGTACAGAATGAACAAGAGTATATGAAGTGGGTTGAAAACAGGGGATTCACTAATAGTTTTTATTTAGCTTTTATTCAGAAAAATACCATTCATTGGTATGCACACCCTCATTATCCACCCGGGCTCAAGGATGGAGACATTGGTCCAGGAAAAAATGTAATCCCAGCTTTCTGCATGGTACATGAACCCTCCGCCATGACAGCTATGCAAACTCCAGCTAGTGGTTTTTAATTTTCCACCTAACTTCCGCACGACCTCAGAAAACTTGATAAGATTTGCATCACCATGGAGATGTTAAATATCCTGGCAATGGTGAGAGCAGAGGAGGGAACCCAGGAAGAGAAAAGTAGGGGTACTAATATAGAAGATGAACAGACAGAAGAGGTGTGATAGAAATCCAGAAGGAAAAAAATGAAATACTGGAATATTATTTACAGTAACAATGGTGATCAATGAAATAAAAAAAAAGAAAGAAAGAAAGGGAAGCAGGTGATGAATTAAACTTTAATCACAGCAGGGCATCAAAAAATAGTACCTAATACTTTCAAGTCAAGTAGTTACTTCCATTTGTGGAGCTAAGAAAGTGAACCACTAGAACAACAATGATTCAGAGGGTTTTCTCTAAGAAACCAGAGTGTGAGAGGGGTTGGGAGGGAGATCAATAGTAAAATCTCCTCTTTGGTATTATTGTTGCCGTGCATAAGTATGAGGTGACAAGACACGGGGACCCTGAGGCCCTGCCAGCTCTGTGATTTAGGAAACTTTTTCTAACTTCCCTATTTCAGTGTCTATATTTATAACCAGTACTAATGATAATGCTCACCTCGTACTGTTGAGATCAGTGGATGATGTAGCTACAGCACAGCACGATGGCTGTAGAGGAGCTTCTCCACAAAGATTTTATCATTATCACCATCTGATAACTTGTTATATTCACTTAATGCATCATGAACAACTCTTCAGATACTGACACAAAGACCTAACTTCCTTTCAATGGTTGCAGGATATGGAATGCCAGAATGAGCCTTAAATCAGTTAAGGTTCAAATAAGCCTTTCATCCAAACCCATCCCTGATTTCTCACCCTCAATACTACTGACATACTCAGACTATGCATTGTTGTGGAGGAAAGTCTGTGCATCACAGGAAGTTAGGCGGCATCTCTGGTCTTGTCCCAGGAAAGCCCCACCACCTTCAGGTTCTATCAACCAAAAATGTCTGCACACACTGCCAAATGTCCTCCTCTGATCTCAGCTGGCAAGGCTAGACCATCCTAAGGACTTCAACAATGGTCCACCTAAGGCCAAGTTTCTTCTCATGGGAAATTTTTACTAGTCTCTAACTAGTTCCATAACTTTATGAAACACTACAGTCTCTATTATGTGTCACTCATCTAAACTGTCAGAGAGACAGGTGTGTTGTGTCCTTCATCCAAAATGCATTTAATAAGACTTTTTGAAAGAAACAAGGAATATTTTTCAAGGAATAATGCCAACCCCTCTAAGAAACAAGGAATATTTTTCAAGGAATAATGCCAATCCCTCTAATCAAGCAAAGCAATGGAAAAATATTCGACCAATATTACTCATTCTCTTGCCTCCTTTTATCTCAGTTGATCATACTTTAAATAAGATCAACGGATCTAACTTATGGATAACCAGTTGCTTTAGCATGAAGAGTGTTTGTTCTCCCACAGATTTTCTTGCTATCCAAAACTAACTGCCTTTCCGTTGTGTGCCAAATGACCCAGAGAGAAAGCTGAGAGAAAGCAAGCAACTCCGTGGAGACCCGGCCTCATAACAGAGAGAAAACAAAGTACAAAATCCACATCTACCTAACACTAGCTCAAGAGTTTATCTTCGTCTATGGAAGGCAGCAAATAAATACAAGCTGCATTCCATAATCATAAATAGCATTTCAACTCAGAATTCTGTTGAGCAAAACTATTCCCACATCCTCGGGGATAGCTCATAAGAATGATACTCTGCCAATGTGGTTTTAGAAAATTATACGAAATGAAAAATCCTGTCGAACAGATGTGTTCGCAAGTCCCTGTCCACATAGCAGTCGATCTGCTTAATGAAAACACTGGTATGGTTCAGAATTAGTGCTGTCTCCTTTTACAGTATTGTTATGTTAGCGTCTCGGAGGAGGAAAGAAAGTGGGAAGGAAAGAAAGCAAGGAAATTGCCCGAAGTCGGGGTCAGGGATAGAATAGCTCCTAAGCGGGTACCTCAATATGCTACAGAATAAACGGGAGATTAAAGTGTTGTTTTTAATAAAAATAGCTAAACCAGGACATAGAAACAAATGCCTGCTTTATTTAGATAAACTAAATCAAGTAAATAACACCACCTCTGAGCTCCATTTAATAGGTTCCATTTAGATATAATTGGAATGTAACAAAGCTACTTCCATCTCCCTCAAATTCATTAAAATGAGATCGTACCAGTATTCAAGAGCAGTTCTCTCCCCAAATTATCCTTGTGGCAGGGGAACCTGAGGGCCAGTTAGCTTGTCCTCAAGTCCCAGATGACATTCTATTTGGTTCCTCTGTAGCAGTTTGATTTGTCATGATTGGTTATTGTTAGGATAATTAATAACTATTCATATTCTGTCTCCAAAGCAAGCAAGAACTTTTGCAGCAAAGACAGTCGTCCACAGCATTTCTCCCAGAGCTCAGTGTGCCTCTGTTGCTAATCCATGTCACCCAGCATGATCTTGACCCAAGAGCGTCATCTCCAGCCCAAATCCCAACTACCCTCCATTCATCTTTTTTCCTATTGCAGCATGATTTTTCTTTTAATTTTTTTATTTGTTGTAAATAATTGTACATGAAAGTAGAATGCATTTATGCATTTTCATTGATCATAATAAATGGAGGGTAATCTCTCATGTTTCTGAGTGTACATATTGTCGAATCACATAGGCCATGCATCTTGAAACCAAAGTGAAGGTCAATTTTACCCCACTAATAATAAGATGATTTTAAAGAAAGCCAGGAATTTAATTCTGGATAGTAGCAGAGGGAGTAGTAAAAACAAAAGAAACCTCAAAAACACTAATATTGGCACTTTTAAAGGTCACAAAGCAGTAGGATAAAAATTCAACTTGTTCTTACATGGCAATCTTGTAAAAGTATTAGCCAAAGTGCTGGCATTTTTATCTCCAGCAAGCCTCCACCCAGAGACAACACATCACTTTTTACTTGAATAGCTGGGCATTCATTTTTTAAAAGTATAAAACTTTTAGATAATGACTGAGAACATGCTTCTCATTAGAAGGAATGGAAAACAAATATTATAATAAAACCTATCCCCTAAGACATTTCTGAGGGGATGCTGATTCTGCATCCTTCAGTTCAAATTAAAATGAATGTCCACATTTTCACAGGTCTCTGAAACCATCTTTGATTGGAGTTATACTATTAGTTGCTTTCTAGCTCTTACTGAAAAAAATAAACAAATAGCAAATGCTTTGTCTGAATTTGCTGATGCCAGCAGTAATACAGTTCCTTTAAATTTAAACAGAAGGGTACATCTTGATTTGTCTCTTCCCACTGACTTTATTAAGAGATTAATATATGCATTGTTCTTTTATCATTTACAATGCAGATATATTATCTTATTTAATCTTTCCAAACTGCCTGTGAGTTTGGTAATATTATCAGCCTCATTTTTTAGTGAATTAATTGTATGCTGGAGAAGGATAGAAATTTACCAGACATGGAGCAGCCGAACAGTGATTCAACTTAGATCTCACAGACCAGCAGTTTTTTAATTGGGTACATCTTGTCCTTCCCACACTCAGACACACACACACACACACACACACACACACACACACACACAGAGTCTGTTTCACAGACTTATGATAATTGGTGATGTATTTCAGACATTTTTCAAAGACCTGGGGTCCTTAGCAAACAATTTTCTTGTTACAGCCCATAGTCTGCAGACTGGAGACCCACTGGGTTCCCTAAAGACATCCCCACTCACTCAGTCCCCAGTGGAACTAAGGTCAATAACACTTTTTTATTTTTTTGGACCTTTATTTTATTAATTTATTTATATGTGGTGCTGGGAATTGAACCCAGTGCCTCATATATGCTAGGCAGGCACTCTACCACTGAGCCACAACCCAGCCCCAACAGCACTTTTTATTGTTAGCTCAATAACACACATGCAAAGTCTAAAGGCCTGTCCTATCTTCAGTATCAATCAATCAAGGAAATAAGGTTTTCTTCATTTAATTTTTGAATTTTTTTGAAAGATTATTTATGATTATTATTTTGCCTACCAAACTATGTTATTCAAGAATGTCTTAAAAATATATATAGGCGGGCGTGGTGGCGCACGCCTGTAATCCCAGCACCTGGGAGGCTGAGTCAGGAGGATCACGAGTTCAAAGCCAGCCTCAGCAACTTAGCGAGGCCCTAAGCAACTCAGTGAGACCCTGTCTCTAATAAAATACAAAATAGGGCTGGGATATGGCTCACTGGTCGAGTGCCCCTGTGTTCAATCCCCATTACCAAAAAAAAAAAAAAATATATATATATATATATACATATATATGTATATATATAAATTTGAAATAGAAGGTTGCTTAGCATTTCCCATCCCTCCCAATTCAGATTCTACTACTACTTCACAGATTTTAAATGAAGATATCTTACTAAATTATCTAGACCTACAAGACTGGGATCCTAATTAGAATTAGATATATTCCATGATTGTATAAATATATAAAAATAAATTCTACTGTCATGGATAACTAAAAAGAACAAATAAAACATTTCAAATAAATAAACAAATTATCTCGGCCTTATGGATAACTCAAGCAGAAAGACACACGCAGGCTCCCTCAATACTGGGACTCAAGCAAACATCATGGTCAAGGGCACACATGCTGGAGCTAGATTGCTATTTTCACTAATGTGAAAAATTTGGGCAAATTATTGAAACTTCTTGCCTCCGTTTCCTATCTGTAAAATGGGTATAGTAATAATAGATCTTATCTCGTTAGCTTATTGTGGGAATTGAGTCAATAGAGGTAACGTACATTGAAAAGCAACAAGCACAGCACTGCCGTGGAAGTATTGACCATTATCACTGCAGCATCCCACAAAGATCTCTCTCTTGATAATTCATGATCAAAAATATTTTTGAAAGCAATTTCATGATTAAAATACTCTCGTTTGTTTTTCCTCCTTGTTTCTAAGGTTTTAGGTTAGGGCTCATCCAACAACAGTCCTTAGATCAAATCTGGCCCTTGACTTATTTTTGTATAACCAGAAAGCTTAGACACTTTTTGGTTTTTTGTTTTGTTTTGTTTTTGTTTTTTGGTACTGGGGATTGAACCCAGGGGCACTCGGCCACTGAGCCACATTCCCAGTCCTATTTTGTATTTTATTTAGAGACAGGGTCTCACTGAGTTGCTTAGGGCCTCACTAACTTGGTGAGGCTGGCTTTGAACTCACAATCCTGCCTCTGCCTCCCAAACTGCTGGGATTACAGGCATGTGCCTCCGCACCTGGCTTCTTTTCTGTTTTTATTTTTTTTTTCAACAAATAACACATTTATTTTCTAAATAAACAATATGACAAATGAGAAATATATTTATTGATAGATGGTCATCAGAATAAAGGGAAATGGACTGTGGAATCAGCAGATGAAATGGCCAAGACAATGTCAACATATTGCCTGGAACACAGAGCAGCCTCAGGTGGGGTTCCATTTCTTTTCTCACAAATAGATGTTAAAACATTCTAATGACAGTTAAATCCCAGTCACAAACCATACCTACAACTTAAAAACGTTTGCCTTATTAGCTTTGAATTGTCACCTTTCTAAGATAAGTATTGAGGACTGAGTACATATTTTCAGAAAGCACTAGGAACACATCCCTATCTTCCAACAATCAAACTGCTAACATAATGGTTTACATAGCAAACCTCAATGATCCTGGAGTCCCATTTTAAAGGGAGAAGTTATTCATAACTAGTTGTATTCATATTTTAATATTCACATTGCTGATGACTAATTCTTTTTTTTTTATTTGCTTATTGATTCATTGAACACAAATGGAGTACAGCTATTGTTTCTCTGGTTGTACACAAAGTAGAATCACACCATCTGTACATTCATGCATGTACACAGGGCAATGGCATCTGTCACACATTCTGTTACTATTCTTACCCCCCACCCCGACTCCACTCCTCCCTTCCCTCTATGCTATCTATCCTTCCTCCATTC
>JAJEJO010001131.1:136614-151282 GCA_020662805.1 Glaucomys volans | reverse complement strand
ATGATTTTTTGCTTCCTGCAATTGCTCTATTAGCTGATTATTCATAGCCTGAATCTGCTCTCTCGTCACATCATTCTCTTCTCGGATCATTTTAATTATGAACATTCTGAACTCCCTTTCTGTCATTCCTTCTACCATGCTGTCTTTGGGTTCTCTTGATATATCATCTAGGTTTGTTCGGGACACTCTCCTCTAGTAGTGCAAATCAGAGGGATTGCGATTTCCCTGTAAAGACTTAAAGTGTCCCTGCAGATTTCCAGTAACTCACCTGATGTTTGAGAGGTGCTTGATCAAGGAGTGACCCAAGAAAGCTGCTGTCCCACTACCTCCAGGTTGGGAATGATCAATGCTTCTGGGCAGAGGCAGCCTGGTGTTGATAGACAATCAGATACAGCAAGGTGCTAGACCCTGGGCCAGGGTGTGGACCTGGGCACTAGACCAAGTTGGGGTGGGGGCACAAAACTGTGCTCAGTGATGGAGACACTGGGCTTGAGTGCCCAGGCAGGCCTGAGCTCCTCACTAGGGGCTCAGTCGGTGGCAGGTGATCACTCTCTGCCAGGGAAGCTGTAAAATAGCGCCAAAGGGCCCAAACTCCCCACTGGAGTTGACAACTCCCTCCACTCCAGGCCAGACCTCCCCAGGAGACACCTCACAGTGGCGGGGAAGACCAGAAGACCGGAGCTCAGCTCTGAGGACTCAGGCAGCCGCAGATGGTCGCCCTCTGGTAGGGAAGCTGCAAAATGGCCTCTTTTCTGTTTTTAAATGGGTGAAAGAAAAAAATTAAGAGTCATTTTTCATGATACATGTAAATTATATGAAATATATTTTTCAGTCTCCATAAATAGAGTATAACTGGAATCCAGCTATGGTCATTGGTTTGAACTGTCTGTGGCTGCTTTTATTACTTCAAGGCCAAGTTGTGTAGTAGTGACAGAGACCTGGCCCACAAAGCCTAAAATATTTATTGCTTGGCTCTTACAGGTAAAGCTTGCCATTCATGCCATGATTGGCATGTGTGCTGTAAAATTCAGAGTAATCCAGCTAGTACAGGGAGATGCAGGGAGATCCTGAAAGGAAACACCATGCTCAGGCAAATCACAAGACAAAATCAGTTGCTCAGATTGTTCCTTCTAAGGAGTTCTAGAAAAATTGTGGCAAAGAAGTCCATTGAAACTACAGGCAAGACTAAATTTTATATATTCTGTGACATTTCATTATTCAGAGTAATCAAGAAATTATTGCATTCACATTATTAATGCCCAGTTTTATTATAAAACTTTGCACAACAGTTAAACCTGTATAGGAAACTCCCAGGCAATCACCTCATTCTGCTAACCTGAGTGGGTTTTTCACCTTCATTTCAATGCATTGCATTTTATTACCACTTTAAAAAGTCAAAATTTGAATATGAAAACTTAAAGATTAACCATGAAATAAGTTCACCTCGCCTATCACTTTCTCATTTGTCTCTATAGTTCTCATTTCCCCTGAGTAGAATTTGTTCTTTCTTTTCTCAGTAGCAATAATCCCATATGCAGTCTTCTGTCAAGAGTTATTTTTTGGCACTTATTACTGAAATGTTCGGGTTTAGAATTTGCCTGTGGTGATAGCTTCTCACCCAAAAACCTTCCTATTGCTACTGTCCTCAGCTTTACATGTCACTGATAAAATCTTACATTTTGGTGAGGCAGAGTTGAAGAACAAGAAAATAGAAAAGTCTGTTCATATCTATAATTTTCACTTGCTTAGTTCAAATGTTTTAATTCTATGATTTTAATGAAACTACTTTTTTCTTAAAGTCTTCTCTTACAAGTTTGTACAACGATGACAGTTTTGATTTTATTGTGACCAGGTGAGAAATAGTATTCAGGATTTTAACACTGATGTGCTGTCAGTTGAGAAGAGGAAAACCACTGGACATCCATCCATTTCCTTTCTTTATCTGCAAAATGGAAACATCCAAGAAGATGACTCTTCATTCCTACATGACTCAAAGTTCTCAGACTCTTCCATTCATAGTTCCTGTAGCTATGAGACCTTTCTTCGAGGAGCAGTTTCTAAAATGGGATGCAACCATTCATTTCTAATTCTCTGGAGTGACTCTACAGCCGAGTCAGTCAGTGGGGACTCCAATTGTTAAACCACTTCCAAATTCTCTACTATGATCTTCAAATTCAAATTCTCTACTATGCTTCCAATTCACTCATGCATGTATGCAGCTCTGGTTAGCAGGACCTAGGTCAGATGCAGGAGATTAAGAGGTGAGCCCCAGGCATATGCAAATCCAGTGGGGGCTGCTGAAGTGGGTTTCTGTGAAGTGGGTTTATTAGTCATTGAAAGCCCAGGCCTCTTCCTGCCCAGTGCTTAGGAGAGAAAGTAGGGTAACCATGTTTAAAATTACAGAAGGAATACAAGAACCACGCTCTTTTAAAAAATTCTAATTCTAACAAATTAGATAGAATAAGCAAATTTATCCATTTTATCTCCTTAAAATAAGGCCACTGTGTTGGGCAGTCAAAGTAACTTTTGGAACTTTTTGCATTTATGCGAAGAGATACAGACATATCTACAGATACAGATTTAAACATATTTTTATTCTTGCATATATAAATGCATACTGTGCATAATTTTTCTGACAGGTACAACTTTTTACTTAATGTTGCATCTCGGAGAGCATTTCATTTCAGTATAAATCTTATTTTTCCTATTGGCTTCATAGAATCTGTAGATCACTAGTTTCTAATCAAGGACATGTAGGTTAGGGCCAATTCATTTACTCTTTCAAATAATTCTTGTGTACTTATCTTTGTGCTTGCACATGAATGCTCTATGTGACAGGAAATCTGAATTATAGGATACAGGTATTTTAAAGTGACATGTAAATTGCCAAAATGCTCGTCAAAAATTATTTGATAATTTATACTTCTATCAATAATGTATGACAATGTTCACTTTCCCTCTCCAAGCTGACATCAAATATTACTTGTTCTAAATAAAGTAAGGAAATTGTTCGTTACTTATTTTAATTTTCAATTTAAGGGGAAGTTAGCAACTAATTTTTCACATTCCAATGGACTATGAATACATTTTTCCTTATCAGTTGTCCATTTATCTATTGGGTAATTTGTCTCATTGATTTGAGGGTGCTTGATTTATTATAGAAATTAATCTTTTACTTATCATTTATGGTTTTTTCCATTATTCTGCTTGCATTTCAGCTTGGTTTATTGTCAAGTTTAAAATTTTAAGCTATATGTGTTTATGGTATCTGTGTTCTGCATCTTAATTAGGAAAAATAGTCCCTAAAAATGATCTAAATGTCCTATGTTCTTCTTGTATTTTTACAGTTTTGCTTTATTTTTTGGATTTTTTTATTTGTTCTAATTAGTTATACATGAGAGCAGAAGGCATTTTGATACGTCATACATAAATGGAGTGTAACTTCTCATTCTTCTGGTTGGGCATGGTTTAGAATCACACCAGTCGTGTAGTCATATACGCACAGAGGGTAATAATGTCTGATTCATTCTACGATCTTTCCTATCCCAATACCCCCTCCTTTCCCTTCACTCCCCTCTACCTAATCCAAAGTACCTCTATTTTTCCCTACCCACCCCCTTATTGTGAATTAGCAACTGCATAAAAAAAAAATTAGGACTTTGGTTTTTTGAGGGATTGGCTTATTTCACTTAGAATGATATTCTCCAGCTTTTTTAAGTTTATGGTTTCAAACCATAGAGAAATTCTTTTCATATGTGGTGTGAAATGTGAAAAATTTCCAAATGGAATTTTCTGAGCACCATTTATGAAACAGTCCATTTATAAATGTTTAAATGCAATATGCTCATTACTCTGTGTACTCCCAATTCTATTCCACATAGTTATTTTTCTATTTCCGTACCCAAACCATAGATGCACCTGTTGTCATTCATAGTCCATTTTGATAATTGCTGTGGAAAGTCCTCCCTCACTTTGCTTTTCCATTCTATCATAGCTTTATTCTGAGAAAAATCAGCAGAAATGTTGACCAGAATGATGCTGGCTTTGTAAATGAACTTGGGAAGAAATCACCAGATTACAGTTCTGTCTTCTCATCCAGAAATACTGTACATCTCTCCACTATTCATCACATCTTATACATTTCTTATCAGGTTTATCCGTAGGAATTTTGGTGTGTTATTATTGTTGTGAATAGAATTTAAATTTTTTATTCTTGGCTGTTGGGTGAGAGTAAATTTGTGATTTTGGTTTGGTCTTCCATTTGTTCAATTCACCAAATTCTCATATTAGCTTTAAGAGCTTTGGAGTTTGTCTTTGTTTTGTTGTTGCTGTTATTGTTGTTTGTTTGTTTGTTTTTGGGGGGTTGTTTTGGTTTTTGGTAGAAAATCATACCCTCTACCAAGGACGGTGGTTTTATCACTTCTATTTCAATGCTTGTATCCCACTTTCCTCTTGTCTTATTTTATGGGCCGTTGTCTGCAGTGTAATCAGGAGTAGCAGCATTTATTCCTGATTTTAATCAATATGCTTCCAACACTTCATTTTTAAGCAAGATGTTTTCTGTGTTTTAGATACCCTTTCTCTAAGTTTAGGAAGCTCCTTGCTCCTAGTTTCTACCAAAAATATGTGTTGAATTTTTATAAATCGCTTTCTCTGCTTTCTCTGCAGCATGTCCTTTTGGTAAGTGCCTAATATCAGCAGGCTCCCTGGGGTAGAAACGTGCTTTCATCCTGAAATTGACTCTTCGGTCCTGATGCATTCTGCTTTGTAATCATCCCTAGGTTTCATTTGCAAATATTTCAATTAATTTAAAGTATTTAACATTTTATTTTAATTTTTGAATCTATTTCCATATATAAAGTTAGCCTGTGGTTTTATCCTATTTGTCTGCGTGGTTCAGTTTTAAAATAAGGGTTAAAATCATTAAAAAGCATAACCAAAAAAAAACATTGTAAGATGTTTGCTGAGGACTCTGTCTTGGAGTTTTTGTTCATATGGTTGTCTAACACTACAACACAAACAAGAGACCATGGCAGGGGACGCTGAGACTTTAGGTTTTAAATTATAATTGTGGTCCAGTTATCAAGTAGATGGGATTAGCAGGGAGTCATCAGAACACAATTTTATGATTCCCCCACCCATGATTCCTCCCACCCTTGCTATTCAAAGCATTTTGCAATGATAATTCTTTTTGCCTCTGGATGAAATCTTGCTTTTCTCCAGAGAAAATCTATGGAACTCATAGAAATCCATCTGTTCTCTGATTATTCTGCAGTCTTCAGTCACTTATATGCCTGAGAGTAGTCTCCCTGTGGATATTAAAATATAATAGTCCATGCAATCATCCAACTCCAAACCTTGATTCCAGGTGAACAGAGAGGGGAAGGGCCTCTACCCTGTGCACCCCACTTCCCAGCTGTGGCATCTCACACCTCCAAGAGTGGAGTTAGAGAAGGGAAAAGAGGTGTGGAGAGAGGAAGAAGCTCTTGAGGGATGCCCGTGTGACCCAGCAGGGTTTAATGCTGACTCTGTTATGGGATGCTGTGTGGGTTCTCTGGATCCTCTGGATACCATTTCCAAGCTGGGGGTGCCTCACCTGAATGTCCCTGACAAGGGTCAGTTTTTCTCCGTGCTGATAGCTGAGGACTCCTCCTTCAGCCCAGGATCTAGTGGCCAACCTCCACTCTCTGCTCCTTGCTCCTCCTTGAAGTCCCCTGGTCAGGATCTAAACAATCCCAAGCTGATATCCTAACATACAGCCTTCACCTGGCACCCAGGAGACAGGAACATCTGTCCCACCACCAGGAGTGCGTCCCCCCTAGACATAGCCCTGTCCTCAGCTGCTGCCACCACTCCAGCCACCTGGTCCTTGCAGCTGTCTTTGTACGGAAGTTACAAGCTGTTGTGTTCCCAACTCAAGCTGTGCAGGTGAGAGCCTCTCTCCACCTTAATAAAGGCAAATTCCATTTATGCTGGAAGGTGAGGTAGCAGGTCAGAAGAGTGTGAACTTGACTGAAATGTGACATTTAGTGCCCAGCTTTTACCAAACAAACCCTCTATCCAAACTCCAGGTTTTTCTCTCAAACCCCAGACTTCCTTGATAGACTGGGGTAGGTGCCAGGCAAGGACCATTAAATGGGACTTTTTTTTTTCCTTTTTCCTTTGCAAGTCCTGTTTATAAGGCCCAGTTCCTCACTTTGGAACATGGGAGTGGTTAAGATTTATTATCTTGGGCTCTTAATAAAAATGAGGCAGGAAAGTGTCCTGATGAACGGTCAACCATTCATCCAACTTGCTTAAACTTACCTTTGAATTTTTTACCTAAAGATGAATACCCAAACACAAAAAGATGGTTTCCTTGCTCATAGTGTCTCCAATTGATCAGCAGTCAAAATTCTCACTCTGGGAACGAAATTTTACAATAACCCATTTAAGTATGTTCTGAAAACAAGCCAACAGACCAAACACCTTTGATGTGTGCCTAAAAGCTGGGGCCATGATGAAATCTAAATCTCATTTTTCTTTTCAGTCTCTAGGCTTTTGTCTTTTGCTTTGATCCACCCTACATAAAGCTATTGGCAAATGTATCACCGATTTTGATCTTATAAACTGTACATGAATTCACACACCCTCGTACTCGCCTCGTAACAGAGACAACAACCTGTAAACCATGACACAGCAATGACTCAGGAGTTTGAAGCCCTCCCAACTGCTGCCTCGCCTCTTTATATGAGAATTCATCCCAAGTTCTCCCCTGGGAAACCTGCTGGATGCTGGGGGGCACTAAACAAGCAGGTATCTGCCTCCTTCCCCAAAGGCTGGCAGACCGAGCCCAGGGAGAATCCCAGTTATGTGGGAAAAGGAAATAAAGAGGAAAAGCTTTGAAAATGAAGGATCTAATAAAGAGCACAGCTCAACAGCACTGGAAACCAGATTGAGCATGGGACAGAGGACTTGACAAGTGACATGAGGAGCCAGGTCACACTGGGCAGTTATTTTATTTCTCTGAGCCACCACCTGATCATCCTTAAATATGGAGATTTTAGAAAAATGATTCCTAAAATTCTGAGATTCTAATTAGTTTTGAGGCATTTATATCCCTCTCATGCTGATTTCCTTTAACCACCAATCTAACTAGATTCATCAGGGTAGTTGTAAGGAACATTCCAGAATGGTTCTCTACAGCAGGCACAGGCAAACTAGGAGCCACTGGTGAAATTCCAACCACCATCTATTTGTGTACATCCATTTATGCACCGAGAATAATTTTATGTCTTTAAAATGTTTAAAAGAATCAAAAGAAATATAATATTTCATGACATACGAAAGGTGTCTAAAGTTCAAATTGCAGTTTGCATAAACACAGTGGTAGCTGGATTCCAGCCACACTCTTTGGTGTAATGCTATCCATGGCTACGGCAAAAGCAGAGTGGACTGGGTACCGTGGCATGCATACAGTGCACAAGCCTAACAGGTCCATTCACTTGCCCTTTACAGAAAAAAAGGGATTGCTGATTGCTCCACCATCATTGAGGAGGCTATGGAAAGAGAGGCTGCATCTGGTGGAAGAGGTACTCTGTGTCCCAACTCACTCCCTCAATCAGTGTTCAGTATCTCCAAGTCAACACTGGCACATCTGCCTTCCCCTAATTCTTTTTTTTTAATTTAAAAAAAAAATTAAAATTTTTTTAAATCAAAACAACTGAGGCACATAGTATATCTTTGGGCACCGGGGTGAGAGAGGATATGGAAAGAAGAAGAAAAAAAGGAGGTGTCTAAGGGATCTTTTACATACAAATGATCCAAAAATCAAACCTTATTAGACTCCTGGTAAATCAAAGTGATAGGTCAAATAATCAGCACTTTGTCCCAGGTTGAGATGTTCCGAATTCCTCCTTATTTTTATTTCTCTTTTATGCTTCAGAATTTCAAAACCTTTGCTGCTATCCTATTTCAGGTTGCTATGAAAATAGATTTGAAGTCAACCTTAGGACATTGGTGCAGAGACTCCAAAGACTTATACATTGGAGATCTGAACCCTTTAAAGCTATGAGCTTCCCTCTCCAAACACCTGCTTCCAAAGATTTGCCCGGATCGTGTAAGCCAGAAAGTGCTCATACTTGCGGGTTGACTAAAAACCCATAATTACCACTAGAGTATAAGCTTCCAATGAAACTGCAAGTTCCCTCAATTAAATAGTAACCCCTCGAGGTCGGGATGCATGCCAGCTTCTGCTCTTCTCAAAGAACCTCAAACTAATAAGTTGCCATTGTAAACATTTATTGAATAAATGTTTTACCTATTCAGAGTTTACCTTTTCATTACACACTGCAATTGTATGCTAATTATCAACATAATTCTGGGTCATTGATACATTTTAATATGATTATATTAATTTAAATAAGCATTTGCATGCATCTATGAAGGATGTGCAATATATAAGGAATTCTATGCACACAAATAAAAAACGATAACACCAGCTGCCCCCAGAGTCCAGTGTCAAGATCTGTGTCACACAAACAAAAATTGCATCCATTCACTAAATGAGAATCTGTTGTGTGAAGTGAGCATTGTGAAAACAGTTGCCAGAAATGACAAGCACATCTAACCCATTTCATAAATATGCATGAAGCACAAAGCAAATTCCTAGGGAAGCAACACAGACTTGTTTTTAACTGTGAATCTGGGTGAACATTTGGGAATAAGACAAACCGAAGAACACATCTTCTAAGTCATGGTGAAAATATTCTTTGGATAACCCTCCACTGGAAGTTATTATTTTTCATTCCTAAAGCAAAGAAAATGTGTCGAATTTTTCTCATCACAGCGTGGATTCACAGGTATTGCTGCAGAAATAGCTACGGGAGACGTGTGTAGAGCCCACTGCATAAGACGTTTGTACTTCTGAAAGGAAGTTTGTGCCACAGGCATTTGTATGAAGTGTGCAATTAGCTGCTCAGAGGATAAGGCATTAGAATAATAAGAACACAGTGGCTACAGGTGGCTGTACTTCAGACCCTTAACCTTGAACAGTACGTTAGTCCAGAGTCTTACTCTCAAGTTCAAAGAAAACTTTCTCTTACTATTAAAAAGGGATCCTAAGCCAATATGTTCTACTGACCTTTACAGTCAATGTCCTGGGCCTGAGAACAAGGGGAGGTGTCAGGGTTCATGATTCCACGTAATACACACCAACTCCAGTGATTCGAAGGCAAAAGGGAGTTTATCAGAAGGATGCAGGAGAAGGAGAGGATTCTGTAAAAGACTACGCAACCAAGCACAGAAAGTGAGCGAAGTAAAGAAAGGCCAGACCACAGCCAAACTCTAACAAAGGAAGGCCCCATGTGGAATCGCACGGGGCACTGCCTGCACCAGTTCATCAAAATCCAGAGCCATCGTGTCTAACTTCTTCTCTTTCATAACTGAAAAGAAACTCACACTGCATTTCTAAACTTTCGTAGAGCAGGAACTTTTGTTAGCTCCATTGCTCTGCTAGGTTACTAAGTATTCCTAACACCAGTAGATAATGCTACAATAGGAATGGGTTTTGTCTGTCTGCAATTTTTAAAATTGTGTACATCCATCTACACAATGCACATTGCAGTATGATAAGCACCTCCACTATATTATTAAAGAATTCTCTTTAACATTGTTCGTACACCTTTGGGAGATTTATTTCCTAGTGATTGTAACCATAAACATTTGTCAGATTAAAGGCAAAGTCCTTGCTGCTGATAGAAGTAATAGGTTCCCAATCCTCATCGCAGGAGTTGCTGACCTGATACTGAAAGGCTGAATATTGCCCAGCAGGTCTTATCTGTTTTGCCCTCTAATCTCCTATCATCAGTGCACAGAAGCATAAGGGGCTGATGTCAAGCTGGGCTGAAGGACAGTCATTGGATGCAGCCCAGTAGAGGGGAAGGGGCTGGCACCCCACCGCATAAGGCAAGACAACCCTTCTAAGGCTTGGCAAAGGCATCCTGTAATTAGGCATTAAACTCTAATAAATAATAAGTGAATACCATTATAAGGCACTTTGCAAACAGAGAGGACTGTATGAGCACCTGCCATTAATAATAATGGTGGTCTAGTTAATCTCAGCATTCCGGAAGCAGTTTAGACGTAAGCAGCTTCAGCAGGGAAACCACTAATGTCCAAAGGGCTAAGCATGGCATTTCTCAAATACCTGCTCTGGTTGGAAGTCTTCCCAAAAGATAGGAATCCTCCAGAGCTCTGGGAGTGATTCCTGGGAGATCCCATGAGGATGCATGAAGACAGGAGAAAATCATTCCACCTCCTTAAAGAACATTTGGAGCAGCAACCTCACTCATGCATTATGAGAGTCACCACATTCAGTGCTTCTAGAAGAAGCAGAATCTGAGAAAATATTTAAATAAAACAAAAGCATCGATCACCTTGCTGGCCACCTTCATAATCACAATTAACACAAATTGCCATTTGAGGAGAATAGCAAACAGTAGATGTTACCCATAGAACAATTTTAAAAGGAATTCCAATTCATTTATAGTATGGTTTTTGTTGTTGTTGTTGTTGTTCTAATTAGTTATACATAATAGTAGAATGCACTTTTACACATCAAATGTAAATGTAATGTAATTTCTCATTCTTCTGGTTGTACATAATGTGGAATTACACTGGTCATATAGTCATACATGCACATGGTGTAACGTCTGACACATTCTACTATCATTTCTACTCCCATACACCCTCCCCTCCTTCTTTCCCCTCTGCTTAATCCTAAGTAATTCTATTCTCTATTTTGGGATTGGTTTATTTCACTTCACATGATAGTCTCCAGTTTCATCCATTGACCAGCAAATGCCATCATTTCATTCTTCTTTAAGGATAAGTAATATTCCATTGTGCTTATACACTACATTTTCTTTATCCATTCATCTGTTGAAGGGTACCTAGGTTGGTTCCATACTTTAGTTATTTTGAATTGAGCTGCTATAAACATTGAAGTGGCTGTGTCACTGTAGTATGCTGATTTTAAGTCCTTTGGGTATATACTGAGAAGTGGGATAACAGGGTCAAATGGTGGTTCCATTCCAAGTTTTCTGAGGAATCGCCACACCACTTTCCAGAGTGGTTGCACCAATTTGCTGTCCCACCAGCAATGTGAGTGCACCTTTTTCCCACATCCTCATCAACATTTATTGTTACTTATATTCTTAATAACTGCCATTTTGATTGGAGTGAGATGAAATCTTAGTGTAGTGTAGTTTTAATTTGCATTTCTCTAATTGCTAGAGATGTTGAACATTTTTTCATATATTTACTGATCGATTATATTTCTTCTTCAGTGAAGCGTCTGTGTAATATGATTTTTTATATGAATTACTTTCCTTGGATAATTGTGGCTTTTTGCAGTGACTCAGATTTTTTATCTCATTTTAGCTTTTATCAATTTCTAGTTATGCAAAAATATTTTCATTGTAGAATTTATCCAAATCCTGCAGTCTTTACTCATTCTTCATCTGTCTATGGGGCTGAAAGTGGGCACTACCAAAGACGTTATATTTTGTTCATTACATTCTCTAATTTTTATGTATATTTAGACATTTCACCTCCACTATAAACCCCTAAAGACCAAGGATAATGCTTTGGGGTGCAGCTTTGAATTTTTTCTGGGAATGACATGACAATGCTCATTAGCAAATCTCTTGCACAATTAAACTGTTCTGATATGAAGTCCTATATTTGGACATTTCCAATCTCAATGCTCAGAAAATGTCAAGTGATGATTTTAGGAAAAATTTAGACAGCAGTTAAGTGAAATTCACCTTTGCTTGAAGGTCCCTCTTTCACAATGCAGGCTGATCTTGCAAAATACCATCCCGGGCAAGAGATGGAGTCCTTGAGGTCAAACCACATGTGGTCGAAGACTTAGCAGGTCCTTATTGGCTTTACAGTTGACAGACTCATCCCAGCTCACTTCAGGGGAGGAGAAAGATAAGTAGTTTCTCTAATAAAAGATATGAGACCTCTTTGAGGTCTTATTCCTTTGAGTGCTTTTTAAAAGAAATACTGTATTTTTCATTTATCTATACAACCAAGATGTGGAGCCCCCGAGCAAACAGCATAGAGACATTTAAAGGAAAACAAAGAACTCATTCCCCAGCCCTATTCTTCCCAAATCACCAATATTAACATTTTGAAGTATTCATTTATTTTTTTCTTGAAGCTGAAACATACCAAAACATATACATTCACATGTAGTTTTTGTTTGTGTTTCTAGCTTTATGGTTTTGTGATTTTTTTGTTGTTGTTTCTGTTTGGATGGATTTTTGTGCAAAACTGAGATTATACTATCCATATAAATTAGCAACTCACTTGCTTTTTTACTGATCAATACATAAGGGATATTCTCCTGATCACTTAACCAATCATTCTCTGTTCTAATTCTTGCATTGCCTTGTGTAGATGTACTGTTTGTTTGTTTCCAACATTTCTAATTGTTGAACATTCAGGTTTTTTCATTATACAACTCACTTCTTTTGTTTGGACCTTGGTTTGCACTCTAAGTTTTTTTTTTTTTTTCACTCAAATTTGAAACTTGTCTAAAATAAAATCCAGTTCTTAAAAAAAATAACCAAATTATTACATATTTATTACAATGAATTTTTAAATGAATTTCATTTGAGCTTTAGAACATTCAAAACATCCTTGAATGTTACGGTTTGGATATGAAGTGTCCCCCAAAGTTCTTGTTAATGCAGGCATATCCAGTGATGGGATGATTGGCATATGAGAAGATCTAATAAATGGGAAAGACATGACAATGTTATTATCAAATTTGTTCCACAATTAAACTGTTTCAATATGAAATGCTATATTTGGACATTTCCAATCTCAATATTCAGAATATGTCAAGTGATATTTTAAAATAATTTAAACAGCAGTAAAGTTAACTAGGTGGTAACCATAAGCAATTGGGCATCGCTGGAGGAGGTGAGTCACTGAGGACATCTTCCATGAAGGCCTTCCCCACTCCCTTCCTGGCCATCGTGAGCACAGTATCTTCCCTCCACCACACCCTTCTGCCACGATGTTCTCTCACCTCAGGCCCAGAGCAATGGAGTTCACTGACCATGAACTAAATCTCTGAAACTGTGAGCCAAAATAAACTTTTCCTCCTCTAAGTTGTTCCTGTCAGGTATTTTGTTACAGTGGCAAAAAACCGACTAACACACTGAGGATTAACCAAAGGTTCTAGAGTCATCCTTTCATAACTGGGAATGTTCACACCTCTATATATTTCACATAAAATAATTAAAATATGGTGTTATAAGTTCTGGCACAATTCTATTACCATAACACAGAAATTCAATTAAGATGCACACACACATTGCCAGGTACAGTGGCACACGCCTATAATCCCAGCACTTGGGAGGGTGAGGCAGGAGGATTGCGAGTTCAAAGCCAGCCTCAGCAACATAGCAAGGCCCTAAGCAACTTTTATTTGAGACCCTGTCTCTAAATAAAATACAAAATAGGGCTGGGGATGTGGCTCAGTGGCCAAGTGCCCCTGGGTTCAATCCCCAGTACCAAAAAAAAAAAAAAAGATGCACACACACATTTCTGCTGTAGTGTTCTTGGGAAGTGCAAGAGTAACAAAATCCTGCAGTAAGTTTAGGCAACCGCTGCTTTCCACTAATATCCAATTTTTTTAACCTCCGATTTTCTTATAAAAGTGATCACATCCTAATCTCCTCCCCTAGCTTTCCCTTTAAGCAATGAAGAAGCATCTAGAGTCTTCTCTAACAGCAAGCTGCTAAGTATCAGCCACACACTGTCTCTAGGCAAACACACCAGAGCTTCCCTTCACCAGACTCCTCTTCATCCCACATGCTGTCCCTTGCTGAAATGTCAGGCAGTCAGAGAGAAGCAAAAAAAAAAAAAAAAAAAAAAAATCATCTAATTCTGTGCCCTCAATCTTTTTATTCTCAAAACTGAAATGAAAGTGACATTTGGATTTACTTTTTAAAGTTTGTCATTTCCAAGAAACTACCTGAAACTACAGGGGAAAGAGGCTTAGCTTTTACTCAGCAATCAGAATGCCCCTTACACAGGCGGTGGGTATTCAATTCTCACTTCAAGCAACAGAGAAAAATGAAGCTCAACCTTAATGTGTCCACTTCAGGGAGAGTGGAGCCATATCCTGGGAATTCAAAATAGCCTGAGGTCTCCCAGAGCCAAATCCAAGCCCTCCCACTCAAAATTCAATTCTGGCTTCCACAGTGCATCAGAATAGAAATTGTTTTTCTAACTGGGTGAGATACAAAATATGTGTCTTGAGTATCTGTCCTCTGGGGAAATCTATCAGCAACTAAGAAAAACAAATGTCCTAATAAACTCTAATTGAAGCAATCAGTGAAATGATCAAAGATAAGCAATACGGGACACTAAGGGTAAGAGTCAAATGGAATGCACTGGTTTCAGAAATGAGGACAGCTAGCCGGGTGTGGTGGCGCACGCCTGTAATCCAAGTGACTTGGGAGGCTGAGGCAGGAGGATCACGAGTTCAAAGCCAGCCTCGGCAACTTAGCAAGGCCCTAAGCAACTCAGTGAGACCCTGTCTCTAAATAAAATACAAAATAGGGCTGGGGATGTGGCTCAGTGGCCAAGTGTCCCTGAGTTCAAT
>JAJEJO010001131.1:100433-136514 GCA_020662805.1 Glaucomys volans | reverse complement strand
CCTACGCTTTTAACCAGCACCTTGAGGGATTCTGATGAGCACTACAATTTTTAAACTATAGGAGAATAGTTTTTCTTTAAGTGTGGTTCCCAGACCAGCAGCATCTGTGTATCCTGATCTCATTAGAAATGCAGATTTTACACTCCACGACAGGCCAACTGAATCAAAAATTCTAGCAACAGGCTCAGCAATCTGTTTAACAAGCCCTCCAGAGAATTCCGATGCATGCTAAAGTTTGAGAACCATGACCACCATGTATCTGCAGATCTCAGTTTGGAAAACATTTCAATGGCATATAAAAACATAAAAACTCGGAGGGACTCCACCACCTGCAGCTGCGACAGCATGTGGACCCTTTAAAGAGAGATGCTCATACTTAGGATGGGGCATTTAGACTATGGAAAAATTCATGGGAGGAAAGAGGTGGAGCCTTCTCTTCTCTCACAGTCGTATCCACTCTTTTCACTTCCAGTTCTCAGAAGGAATCAAATCAGCCTGCTGTGAAGGAGATGAAGACATTTCTACACCCCAAGCTCACAGAGAAAAAAATCTAAAAGTCCCCCCCCCCCCCGCACACACAAAAAAAATCCTATGTTCATATTTCATCTGGAGAGCAACTTCAGTCTTGATGCTCAGAATCTTCAAGGAAATTCCTCAGGGAAACTAAGAGGCTCCATTCAGGTATGAGAGCTGGACACCCTCTTTGTTCAGATCTGGGACCAAAGCACCTGACCTGAGTGCCTAAAATTCAGATGTGCCACCCGAAAACTTTTCTTAGGAGGCCAACTTAGAAGCAATCTGCATGTCCTCGCCTCTGCTGACAGTCTGCAAGGCTGTGCAAGTGTTTTGCTAAAACATGTAAAAGTTTTAGGGCATAGAAAAACCTGAACAGCGCCCGCATTCCTGCCTAATTCTTTCTCCTGCCGCATTCTGCTGGCACACCTTCCGGAATGTTGTTGTTAAACTCTGATGTGTGCTGATGTGTGACAGCCCCTAAAGATTATGGATTGGGGATGCAACTCAGTGATGGAGCATCTTCCTAGCATGTGAGAGGCCCTGGTTTCAATCCTTAACACTGAAGGTCACTTTTTGTTTTAGAATTTGAAGGTCACCAGATCTAAGCAAAATGATTTAAAGGCCCCAAACCTGGAAGTTGGTGCCCACATAAGGTAGATGTGCTGGTTGACTATTCACCACTGTGAAAAGTGCCTCAGATAATAAACTTACAGGAGGAAAGACGTTTTTGGTTCACGGTTTTGGAGGTTTTAGTCCATGGTTGCTTGGCCCCGCTGCTTGGGTCCTGTGGCAGGACAGTACATCATGGTGGGAGCATGTGCTGGAGGAGGCTGTTCACCTCAGGGCAGCCAGGAAGTGGCGGGGGTGGTCCCCATATTTCCTTCAAGTACATGCCCGCAATGACCTAACTTCCTTTCACTAAGCGCCACCTCCCAAAGGTCCTACCACCTCCCCAAAGTGCTAAGGCTGACAACCAAGCCTTTAGGCTATTGTCCTCTGGGAGACATTTAAGATACAAACCATAACAGGGGGTAAAGTTGCTCAACAATGCAGAGGACCAGAGCAAGTACCAGGATGGGAGAGAGGGATGCCTGTTAAGAACTATTGCTTCCAACTGAAAGAGGTCCCAGTAACTAAATATGAATGATAAAATAAATAACAGTGTTGGATTATAACACAAGATATGCAGCAAATACCCAAAAACCCCTAGTTATTATATCCATTTCCTGTGGCTGCCATAACAACTTACAGCAAACTGGGCAAATCAGAGAAACGGAAGTTTATTTTCCCAGAGTTCCGGAGGCAACTCTATGTCTGTAGAGCAAGGTGCTGGCAGGGCTGTGCCCCTCAGAGACTCCAGGAGAGAATCCATCCTTTCCCTCTTCCAGCTTCTGGTGGCTCCAGATGCTCCTTGGCTGGTGGCTGCATCCCTCCAAGCTCCATCTTTCAGAGGCCTCCTTCTCTCTTTGTGTGTCTTCTCTTCTGTCACTCATATAGACATGGTCATTGGAGTTAGGACCCACCTGGAAATCCAGGATGATCTCACCCCTGACAGGATATGACCAGAGTAACATTTACTTCCATTGTCTTCCTTCCAAAACTCATAACCCCAGTCTAATCTAAGAAAAGCATCAGATAAACCTAAATCGAAAATATTCTACAAATTACCTGTCCAGTATTCCTCTCAGCTTCTCCACTATAACTCAGCTGACTGGGTTAGTGTTAGGCAATGGTAGGTGAATGCTAGGCTTACAGGGTAGTGATGGCAGGAAGGAAACAAGAACAAGAACTAAACCCACCATATGCAAGCATCATTACCAGGACCCCATGGCTCTTTTTTTATTTTTTATTTATTTGTGTGTGTGTGGTGCTGGGGATCGAACCCAGGGCCTTGTGCTTGCAAAGGCAAGCACTCTACCAACTGAGCTATATCTCCACCGTTCCCCATGGCTCTTTGGCATCCTGGGATAACACAGGGAACAAAGATGAGTCTTACTCTCAGAAATAGAGTGTGCTCATGTCAGGAAGCCTGTAGAAGGGAGCTGGGCAATGGCCAACCTCACTATAGCTCTCAAGTGAGGTCAGGCTGATCAACCTGATCAAATCAACCTGAGTCAGGTTTACATCTAAAAGAGGAGAATAAAGAGTCCCCCAAAACTGTCCTCTCCCATTGCCATGACAACCAGGAGGAGTCAGTCTGTCACTGGGAAATGTTTGCACTCTGAATTCTCCTGTGTTGTGTGAGCATCCCTGGGACCTGTGCTGCTCACTTCCACATCCTGGCATCAGAGACTTCTCCGTGCTCAGCATCAATAGATCAGAAATGCTCCCAATTACATCCATCAGACTTGTTAAACAAAGGAAGAGTACCCTAAGATTTACAGAAGAGCAGGCTATTATTATAATGTTATTTTGTAGATAAGAAATTAAGGGATGAGAGCATTTGAAAAGAATTATTAATCAGAGCAGTTTGATGACAGTCTCCTGCTCCTTGTGGAGAAAGGACTAAAGGGACTCAGGGCAACTTCTGAACTTGCTGATAAAGATTCTCAGTTTTACTCAATTCTGAACTGTCATCAGTAGTGGGTCATCAAAAAAGAAAGAAGGAAGAAGAAAGGAAAATACAGAAATATCAAAACTTTAAATATCCACATCAGTAGTAAGGTACTTCCAATTTTGAAACATTATAATGTGAGGAGGAAAAAGAGGAATCAGAAAAATAGAATAATTAAGTCATTTGACTAGGACCAGAAAAAAACCTTGAGAAGTCTTTAAGCTGACCCCATGTCTTCAGGCAGGGCCCTATCCTCCCACTCAAATCAGAGAAAGTGGCTAATTTTGAAGATTTTCATTTTCAACAGCACTCCCTCAGTGGGAGTGAATGATAATTTGCATCTAGTATAAAAAAGAGAAAGAAAAAGTGCATGTAATTTGCATACTAAAAACCGGAATACTAACGAAGAAAAATCACTCTCCTCAGTGAAATGGTCTTTCACCAAGATCTTCTCTACTTTGCTTTAAACTGAGCTTAGTGAAAAATAAAATAACACTTTAAAAAGACTAGGAGGAAAAAAGAATTTCATTTAGGAAGTGCCTTGTAGATTTTAGATATGAATTTCAGTAGATGCATTTACCTTTCTTTGTAAGTACACAATTGTCCCAAGGTATACTCAGGGAATTGGTTCCAGGACACACATGATGCCCCTCCCCAACCCAAATCTGCAGATACTCAAATTCCTTCTATAAAATGGTGCAGTATTTGCAAAGAACCTATGCTTTCAATCATCTCTAGATTATTTATAATACCTGACACAATGCAAATGCTATGTAAGTAGGTCTTACGCTGCATTGTTTAGAGAATAATGAAAAGAAAAAAGTCTGTACGTGTTCAGTACAAATTTTTTTCTCAAATATTTTTGATCCATGGCTCCTTGAATCCACAGATAGAGAACCCATAGATACACTCAACTCTGCTTTGTACACATTCTAAGTTTCCTTTCCTTAAAATGAACTTTTCTAAGAATTAGAATTTAGAATCGGACCAACTACAGAGAAAAGTGAAACCCTCTTCACTGTGCCAGGCAGTGTGGGATATCCTCTGGCTCTGAGAGGTGAATAGAGATTATGCATGTGCCAGATACTCAGTAAATTTTTGGTCTATCCTATCATTCTTTTCCCTTAAAAAACAAATCCAAATACAATTTTTCAAAGTAAACACTAATTTTAAAATGCATTGCATTGTTTTTCATTAAATTGTTTTACATTGCAACTTGCACAAGAAATGAAGAAGAAGTATTTTGGTCTTATTTAACAAACAGTGTTTACTGTAGACCATGTGACACATGAGAATGAATACAGGGGAGGAGCTGGGGGATGTAATTGACCAAATTGTGTGCATATATGAATATATCACAATGAATCCCACTATTGTGTATAATTATAATGCACCAATAATTTTTTTTTAACAAAAGGAATAAGTATAGAGAAGACATGGCACACTTCCAGTTTCTGAGGAGTTTGTCATCTAGGACAGAAAGAGGGGGCTGAGCAAAGCCTAACCATGCTCACTGACCAGGCCCAGGGTGGGTAAGAGGCACCCACCCTGTCCCCAGCACTGCTCAGAGAAGTGAACAGTGACCTGGAATACCAAAAAGGACTCCATCGAGAGGGTGGTGCTGAGCCCAGAGAGTTGGTGAGGTAGGGTGGAGTCTGAAACAAGAGTTGGGCGCCATTTTGTTCAGAAGGAAAGAAATCTCCATCATGCCTGTCAGCCAAGGGGTCCAGTGTTTCTGTTCACATAGGTGCTGAAGAATCTAAAGGTCCAAGAATGCCTGCACTCCCTCAAGTTTCTCCATCTGGGATTCTGCACGCTTTCAAATCAACTTCCTGCTGACCCTACTCTGTTGCCACCTCAGGACTCCTGCAGCCCCTGTGCTGCTGATGTTGTTTCCAGGGTCTCCTTTGTATTCGGGTCTAATTCCCAATGCTTCTTTCCAAGACCACCCTCCCTAGAAAAACCATGAAAACTCCAGGGGTTGCTGAAGTTTAGAGAAGCAACTTCTTATATAAATCTCCCCTTGGAGGGTGACACTAAGCCAGTGCTTGCTCCTGGCAGTCAATGGCATTTTTGCAGCCCTGCAGTGACCATCACAAAGGAGAGGCTAGGAACAGTTCCAATGGAGAAAAATGTGGGCATTGAGAGGAAAGAAGGCTGGGTGTGCAGCCTCCCTATCACTGTGGAGGAGAGCAAACATCTGGATTTGCTAAGAAGTGCTCAGTTGTAAAGGTAGGACAGAGGCCTACCTAGAAGTGAATGTCCCCACAAAACACTAGAAAGAGCCTCTCCCAGAAGACATGGGAAGCCCCACCTCCCTCTGAGTCCCCTCATTCTTACTCTGACTTTCTTCTGCCTCCTTTGTTCTTCTTTTCAAGCCCAGGTCTGTACTTGGCATAGCAATGAGCAAGCTCTGGAGCTAGAATATTTTTCCACCTGATATTCACCCCTAACAGAGACTGATTGATGTGTAAGTTGTCTCAGCAAAACAGGTGACATTTGTGACTTGGCTGTCCTTCATGTCAACAGGAGTCCAAGTATGAGCTGGAACATGCCCCTCTTGCCTACCTGGTGAGTCTGCACCTGTGACTCTTGGTCACCCTGGGCTTGCTGGCAGAGGCTCAGGCTGCTAATGGCTAGGATTCACCTCCCCACGCTTCATCTCGCCAGTCTGATCTGAGTTGCAGAGGGAGGAAAGGGAGATGGGAGCACCTGCGTCATCTCATGACGGAAGCAGCCACCAGGTGTTGGACCAGGCACGGCCCTCACTGGGGAACTTCTGTTATCACCTGGATCACATTTGGCAAATGTTCTAAGACCCAATGACTTTGGGATAAACTCTTGTGGAGGGATGGGTCAGAAACTCTAACTGGGGGCTCCCAGATGAGATCACTGAGAGAGGAGAAATGTTCAAATTTAGAAAAATAATTTCAGACTAATATTAAATATAGGTGGTACACCCAGGGCAAAAACACATCTCTTCTGATGGCAGGGGAAAGAAAAAATGCATTAAGAAAACCAATGCTATGAAGGTCCAGTTTGCAAGAATTTGGATTTCCTTTGGATTTTGCGGGAAACGCAAATTGTCTACAATACTTTCCAAGAGCCTCCCCCCAACAGCAAATGTCAAAGTTCATACATACCACAATCTCAGGGCTCTTAAGCCCTCTCTCAGTAATGGATCCTTCTCATGACATGAATAATTCATCATCTCAAATGCGCATATGATTAGAAGGTTCTCCTCTTAAAGGTCTAAAGATAATAGTGTGAGAACAGCATAAATTGACTCAGTTGCCCTTTGCTATTTAAAGACCAAGAAGAGAGGTATAAGTAAGGTAGAGTACATCCCTCTACTCTTTCTAATTATTTTTTTATTTTTATCTAATTCTAATCATTTTATTTCATGATCTATAGACTACTAATTGCTGGTGTCAGAAAGAGTAAGAGCTAGCAATTACCTAATATTTACCATGTGCCAGTTATGGTTTTAAGTGTTTTCATGAACTCATTTAATCCCCAAAATTATTTTATGATAAGAATTCTGATTCTTATCCCCCCGCTTAAAGGAGATAAGACAAAGGCACAGAGATGTTAAGTGACTTGCCCAAGATCACACAGCTCGTGCAATAATAGACCAATCCTGGATTCACAGCCAGACTGCCCAGGTTTAATGTCTGCATAGTTACCACCTACACTTGTTGTCTCTCTAAATATCACATGGATGAACAAATTAAATGTTTTCAACATTGGAAAAAATACTTTTTCTTATTTTTTCTTCTTCTTCTTCACTAATTTGGCAAATGTTCAGACAGTCTCCAAGCAACATTTGATAATTGTTTGGTTGCTACTGCTGAAAAGAACTTTAGAGATATTTGATTCAATCATTCCTTTTTTTCTGCTGAGAGAATGAGACACAGGGTGATAAAAAGGTCTCCTTGAGAGCAAAGGTTTGAGTCCTTTTTTTCAGTTATTGTGAATAATAAATACCAGGAAATGGCACCAAGATTCTGACTCAAACACCATTAATTAACCTGGAGTTAATCCTAAGCAGTTCTCTTAGTTCTAAAAAAAGGAGGATTAGACTAGATATTTCCTCATATTTCTTTAAGCTGCACATTCTGTAATTGTAAATTGAATGGCTTGCTCAAGGTCAAATAGTTTTGTAAATAAGTAAAAAAGGAGGGGGTGTGGAGGGGCAGGTGGGATGGTGGGGGGAAGGCAGGTCTAACTTGGAGAAGAATGGGAGAATGGGCTGCATCATCACTTGAATGGAAATAAAACGCTACATATTTCTTTTCTCCTCTAGGGACAGATTTGAGAGCCAGAAAGGAAAAAATCAGAATGTTCAACCCTTTGCCTGATCCTTGTGCAAGCTAAAGCACTGTTTAGTGGGGATGGCCCACTGCGGGGTGGATCTCACTGAAGTCTTCCAACTTATGCAATGGAATAATTTAAGCTGAACTGGACCTGGAGTGATAAATCACTGTGCTTCATCAAGTACAGGGGCATTGAACTTTATCCTGGGACCTGAGGGTTGAGGACCTGCTAAACCAGAGAGGAGTTATGGGAAAGGAAGAAAGAGGCCAAGCAGCATGTAGGGATGCAGAAATACTAACACCCCATTGTCTGTTCTTTTGTGATCATGAAAGACAAATCCCCTCCTCTCCCCCGCCAAAAAATCCCACTCCCCTCAAAAAAATTCAACAAATTCTGCTACACTTATGCCTTATTTGAGAATATAAAAGCAGGAGGCCAAGTTCTACTTCTTGTTTGGCAGTAAGCAAGGGAGAAGCAGCAGGAGAGAAGGTGGGATTATAGCCATGAGCTTCCCAGGGCAGGACCCGAGTTTGCATGACCTTGAGAACAGAAATCCTTTAGGAGATCATTGGACCTCCCTCAAGATATGGGAACAACCCGCTGGGGTGTTACCTAACTCTCCAAGCACAGAGTGAATCTTGGGGGACACCTGGGTCACAGTTAGCAAAGAACAGAACCAGGACTCCCCACTCTGGAAACCTGTGGGAAAAGATGTCGTCTTCTCACCCTCAGCACTGTTGACCCTGGCGGCTGGATTCTGTTGTGGGACTATCTGCACATTGTAAGAAGTCTGCAGTCTGGACTCCACCTACTAGATGCCCAGGCTGTGACAGTCAAAAATGTCTCCAGATATGGCAAATATCCCCGTTGAACCACCAGAGTAAAATGAAAAGATGGGACAACTAAACTTCGAGATGCTGAAACTTAAAAAAAAAAAAAAAAAAAAAAAAAAAAAAAAAAAGTCAAACCACAACACCTCCGGCATCACTTTTAAGGCACTTTATTCATGATGATCAAGTGTAAAAAAAGAATCTGGAGATGATTTGGGATTCAAAGTTTCCTCACTAATTATTTTAACAAGTATTGTAACAAGTGCCTTCCAGAGGCCCATTGTTTCTTCGAATTTTATTTTTTAAATACGCATCATTTCTCCCTCCTGAGGCTGTCATCTTTCTTCTCTAGTTAAAATTTGGCAGAAGAGTTATTATTTCCTTTTTTTTAATGCTTGTCAAAGTTTAATCAGCCTGATTACCAGACTGAAGATGAATGGCGGTAAAATGCGAGTTTCTGAAAACAGGAGATCAATCAACACAATTGTGCGCACCTGATAAAGGGTTCCAGTGACAGGTTGCTCATTCCAGGAAGCTGTAGTCTTCCCGATGGTTCCACTACACAATAGATTAACCCTCCAGTTACAGGAAAAGTCCGATAACTAAGGCCTCACTCCCTGGGTGAGTCAGTAACTAACTGAATGGAGCATCTACAACACATTCTAACTCTCCTTGGTGTGGTGCTTGGAGGTTAGAGGCAGAGGGTTTGGGCATCTCAGGTCATTGAAAGTGATACGGGTGCAATTATGCCCCTCCCCAAATTCATATGTTGAAAGCCTTGATCCCAGGACCTCAGAATGTGACCTTATTTGGGAATAGGGTAATTACAGATGTAATTAGTTAAGATGAAGTCATAGTGCTGTGGGGTGGCCCTCTTTCCAATGTGACCAATGTCCTTATAAAAGGAGGGAAATTGTCCCAGGCACACAAGAAAAGAATGTGTGCAGATGAAGACAGCTTGGAATGATGGATTTACAAGTCAAGGAATACCAGAGATCACAGGCCAGCCTCCAGAATCTAAGAGAGGCCCAGACCAGACATCCCTCTCAGCCTTAGAAGCCCCTTGCCAACACCTTGACCTCTGACTTCTAGACTCTGGAACTGTGAGACTATATATTTCTGTAGCGTGATCCAAAGTCGGTGGTATTTGCTGCTGTGGCCATAACAAATTCATACAAGAAACCTCTCTCTACCTCTCCTCTAATTCACTCCATCCTGCCACATCCAGGACGTGGGGCCAAACCATCTTTCCTCAGACTGACAGGCTAAAACAGTCCACCCTGGATTCAAACAATGGGCATTGGCACAAATTGCCTTTAAAAGTGAGTACAGTTCCAACACCAGCCCATATCAGAACCCAGATGTCTCAGGAACACTGAGTGACCCTTCCCCAAGGGGGTCCGAGTTTAGCCTGGACCACTGGAGTTGCTAAGTGCCAGCCATTGGCCCCCACAGCTCTGCTTCCTGCTTCCAGGACATACTTTCCATTTGTTGTGGAGGTTCCAGATGCTTGTACGATACAGAGATGTACTTTTATTTTTTCTATTATTTGCATAGCTGCAACTCAAGAAAGGCACAGTGCTCTCTGTTGCCTTATTTAGGTGATTATGAGGAAAACAACTTCAGGAGATGAACAATTTTCTCCAAAGGGGTCCAATTCCCTTTTCCAAATCATCAGCTTCCTGAATTAACAGGTTTAACAAAGATAATCTGCATCTTTCACAAAAGCTATATTATATATTGGCTGTATTATGAAACGTTTTCTCATAGGAATAATATTATGTAATATTTTGAATAAAAGGCAAAATCCTAGGCAATTCTAAAGAAAATGATCCCTAATGTCCCTAAACAACTGGTCTTTAAAGTGTAGGCTGAGCTTTAGTTCCTGAGAGTAAGAGTTCATGGACTGAGAAAGGAAAAAAAAAATTACCTTCGATCCTCACTTTTATTTGAGTGCCAGGCAGAGGTGGATGCTTTCATCCTGAGTCAGTACGGCCATGCAAGAGGATGTAGAGGGGCCCTTTCCTGAGTCCCTGATGACTGAAGCACCACAGAATGATGCTCATGTGACTGTAAGACTCAAACCTTCACCAGGAAAATTAGCACTGACATTGTAAGACCTGTCTCAGGATTCTGGAATCCCCTCACCGATTTCGAGAATATAAAAGGTTATAAAGGGTGGGATTTAAAAGGAGGATTTCTGTGACTCCCTTTTGCCTGCTTTCCAAGGGGATGGAGAAGGTTATGGAGCATGATCTTCTGTCTCAAGTATGCTGAGGAGAGGTCCTGCTCTTGGCACACTTTTAAAAAGTGTTTTCTGCAGTTGAGTCACTCAGACAATGGGTGCCTACTGACCTCAGAAAAAAAGCTACAGGAAACTGAAATTTCAGTTTCATGCTGACTATGATGATGCAGCTTGCATCAAACCAACGTTCCCTTAGATAAACCATAATGCTGAATTTTATCTAAAGCAGCAGTTTGAACCAATGGAAAAATCAAGACAGATAGTCAAGACATAGAAGATCAAGGTCCAGAGAGAAAAAAAAAATGTTGTCATATCATCATAATATATTCCACCACTTGTCTCCTTGGATCATAGGCCAATTTCTCAGTTGCATGGGAAAAATGACCAAAGAGCCAAAGTTATACTGAAATCTGAGAGTCCAAAAAGCTAACCAGGGTTTTCTAGTCTTAAAGTACATCTTAAAGATGGAGAATTCCATCAGAGGATGGAAATCCACTCATAAAACAGAAATAAATGCAAACTTTAGAAATGAAAAATGCACTAAAATTAGTAAAGAAAGGGGTTAGATTAGATAAATAGAAGAAAGAATCAATGAACCAAACAATATGCTCAGTACAAAGATAGCTACAGCAAGAGAAGAATACTCAACAGTGGGAGTGCTCCAAAGAACAAAGTAAAACACCTAAAACGTGTAAGTGGAGTCCCAGAAGGAAAGGAAAGAGAGAATGAACAGAAGGAATCTGAAGAGACCATAAATGAGCTTTATCTAACTCAAGAGACCCCACAAATCACATGCCAGACAAACAAAGAGAACCACCATAATGCATATTTTGGCAAAAACTGCTAAAAGCCAAAGATAAGGAACACACACACACACACACACACACACACACACACTTACATAGAAGCTTGGGACTTCCTGAACACTGACTTCTTTCCTGCTGTATGTAGGCTGTTTTCTATGAAGAGATGCACATTGACTCCTGGACTCTCATCTCTGGATCCCCAAACATCCTGTCCAGTGTACGGGGAGGGGACCAGGTAAAGGGTTTCTCTCTTGTTTTTGTTTGTTTGTTTGTTTGTTTTTGGATTTTTGTTGTTGTTGTTGTATTTTCTTCCAGTGCTGGGGATTGAACCCAGGGCCACGTGCTTGTGAGGCATGCACTCTACCAACTGAGCTATATCCCCAGCCCAGGGGTTTCTCTTTAGCAACTTAGTCACTCACTCCTTGAATTGGAAGACGCATTCTTTGATTAAATGCATTAATTTGTTGTGAAGTGTGACAGCTCCCTTCTCAATACCTATTCCTTCCCCTTCTTTGCAAAAAGAACCCAATGAATCTAGCTAGAAATAGATAAAAACAAAATCTTCCATTTCCAGCATCTATTGTGGTTGGAAACAGCCTTCCAACACAGCTCTCACCAATCATAATTAAGTAGAAGTTCTCTCACACACTGTCTGGTAAGCACCCCAAAATGGGGTAGGATCAGGTGGCACATGGCATGTTTAATCCTCTGTGACATCCTCTCTCTTCCTACCTGAAAAGCAGCAGTGACATGGGGAGCAGCAGTGGCCATATTGCAACTATGAAGTGACATCTGAAGAATTTCAGAAATTGATCCTTGAGATGCTCTACCAACTATGGACTGCCTGACCCAAGACTCCTTTGTCATTGGACAGGATAACAAAGCGCCTATTTTAATGACTATTATGTGGATATTTTGACATGTGAAACTGAACAAAGTCCCTGTTAGGGCTGCCCTGTCCTGTGGCTTAAAGTGATTCTGTAAAAACTTCTTCTACCGAGTGTGGCTTGTTGAAGCTTTGAGGCAAGAGGAAGCCTTAAAAGGACTGACCTAAGAAGAGAATAATCAGCTCCTCTTTCTTCCATGGTATCTTTCCAACATAGGAAGAGGCAATTTAATACAGAGGTAGGATCATCAAAGTCCAGGCTGCTCCTGGAGGAAAATCTGAGTAGGGAAGGTGCAAATCCACCTGTCTTTGATCTCTGGGACCTATGTCAGTTCAGATCAGAGATCACAGGTTTTAATCATGCCTCACATTCAAAACATGGAGAACTGGGGGAACCAGTTTCCCTCCAAACCTGAGCCTGGGGTAGAGAACCAGATTTTTCTTTTTTACCCAATTCATCACAGAGCAATACCTTTGTAAAATACAATAAAATTGAATTATTAGGAAACCATATACGATACTTATCTCAATGTTGTATTGTTTGATTCAAAAGATACAAGCTCATTCAGTTGAATTGATTTTTTAAAGTGCTTTCTGAAGTCTTGCTCTCAGTTTTAGTACTTCCCTTACATGGTCTGCTAACAAGCAGCTCGTATCCTGACACTGGTACACAGACTACACTCGGCCCAGGCAGCTCCAGCATCATCTGAGTCTGAGAGGGTTGTTATAACAAAGTGCCAAAGATGGGGATGGGGTGCCTTTGCAGAAATTTATTTCCTCACAGTCTGGAGGCTAGGAGTTCAAGGTAGAGCTGTGGGGGGGTGGCATGTCCTGGCCTCTCTCTTCAGCTTGAGAGGCCTCACCTGGCCTTTCCTCTGTCCACACGTCCCTACTATCTCTCTTCTCATAAAGGCACCAGTACCATTGAGCTAGCACCCCACCCTTATGACCACACTTGACCTTGACTACCTCCAGGAAGGCCCTATCTCTGAATACAGCCACAAGGTATGAATCTGAGAGAGACACCAGTCTGCCCATAATAACTGCAATGTTCATTGGAATTTCCATGATAATTCTCTACTTAGCCAAGTGGCAGTTGGAAGAGAAAGGCCTCTGGATGCTCTCTCACCTTGCAAGAGGTTAAAATGTGCAGAGATAGGGGAGAGAAAGAAAGAAGGAGTGAGGGAGGGACATAGTTTCCTTCAAAGTTCATTTATCCACAATTCATCTCCAGTCGTTAGAGATCATGTTGATCACTCAGCTTGGACACCTCTCCACCTTCTTCATCCATTTATCTTTAAATAAGTTTCTCCCTAATAATTTCTAATGACTCAAAAAATGTTAATGACTATTCCAAAGGACAATTGAAGGTTCAGAACAAAATGACCCAAGTTTCCTCCTGGTGACTGTTGGATGACTGTCTTTTTCAGGGTTTTTGTTCTGCTTTGTTATGCAATTTCTGTTCACATTCTGCTTGAGTTTTCTTGGGATTTCATATTGATGTATGAGTTCTGGTGTGCATTCCCTCAGCTCCGAGGACAGGGACAGAGCGAACAGAGGACAGACAGTAAATCATGGTTTTTCTAACACATTTGTAGGACTGCTAGAACACTCCTGAGCTGGAATCTGTCTCCATCTCCTGCCCCATCTCCTGTGTGCCCAGGCAGATTCAGTATTCTGTCAGCAAGCTCACAAACCATGACAGTGTTGACTTTGTCTCCCAGTGAAGACTGTTCTTTCTTCTTTCCCTGAACCAGGGCAAATTTGCTCTGTCAAATTATACATTTTGTTCCCAAAGACATGTTCTTTTCTTTTTCTATTTCCATAGAATCTGCTGACTCACCTTGCGTCTCCAACTATCCCAGGATCTGGCACATCCAACCCAATATTTGTAATCAGGTTGACTAACGCCTGGCTTAGTCATTCTACTCTTGTTAATAATATTTCACAAAAATTGATTATTGTCATACGACTTAAAATGGCATTTGTAACCAACAAATAAATGCTGGAAATCCATGCTGCATATTAAGTGCTCTTGAAAACCCTTCAAAGGAAATAGAGTGACTCAAAAAGTGCTTTCTTAATGATTTATGATCCTTTTTAAAATAAGATGTTAGAAGCTTTTATGTAAAGCAGAGATGTACAGAATACCAAAAATGCATTTTTAAATTATTTATATCCTAATGGTCCCACTTGGTCATGCACACTTGAATTTTATTTTAACTACAGATGAAGATCAAAAAATTTTCCTTGTGGTACCCCACACCCACCTATAACTGTTAATGAACTGTTGTTAATGTTCAAATCACAGTTAACATCTGGTCATATTTTAAAATGTATTTCTAACTTTGTTTCCCTGGAAACATTTTGCATTATTAATACTTGCTTAAAATAGACTGTCTGAGCCTTCATTTCTTGATGTGCAAAAATTAGAGAGTTGGACTAAAAGTTTGGAGGCTGTGTTAGGTTTTCATCACTGTGACCAAAACACCTGACAAGAACAACTTAGAGGAGGAGTTTATTTGGGTTCACAGTTTCAGTGGTTTAGTCCATGGCTGGCCAATTCCATTGCTCTGGATCCAAGGTCCAGCAGAACATCATGTCAATGGGTGCAGTGGAGAAGCACTACTTTGCTCACAAACACCAAGGAAGCAAAAGGGAGGGGGGTCAACACAGTAGTCCTTTCAAATTATTAGTCCATCAACTGGATTAATCCACTGATAAGGTCATAGATTTCATAATGGGATCATTTCGCCTCCTGCATTCACACAGGAGCTTTAGGGAACACCTCATAACCAAACCAGAACAGAAGCACTTTAATCCCTTTATTCTTTTCACTGACCTGGATGTTTATCATCTTGCAATTTAGTTGTTGCTGTTCTTGCTTTAAAATTTCATATTATATCTCCTCAATTAAAATGTAAGATCCTAGGAGCAGAAATCATACCATATCTGTTTTATATCCCTATGTTGGTTTTTGTTGCTATAACAAAACATGAGTGACTGAGTAATTTATTAAGAGCAGAAATGTATTTCTTCCCACTGGGAAGAAGGGATGAATGCTGTATTCTCACCTGGAAAAAAGTGGAAAAGCCAAAGGGGGCCTGGCTAGTTCCCCCAGTGTTTCACAAGGGCACTAATCTCATTTACAAAGGCAGAGCCCTTATGACCTAATCACTTTCCAGAGGCCTCACCATCATTTTGGGGTGTAAGTTCCAATACAGAAATTTTGGAGGCACATATACTTTTAAACCTTAAAAATCCCCTATAGACATGCTACTCAAAGTACCAACCCTCAAACTGTTTGTTACTGGTCCCTGCCAAGGTCAGAAGCTTGCAGCAAAATATAACCCAACCACGTAGGAAGTCAACTATGTCACCAAGCACACCATTAATTTAGTTTAGCCAACATTCTTTCTTTGCAGGACTTTCTTAATGAAAGAAGCCATGTGTTGATCTATATTCTGGAATAAACTTCCTATCTCTCTGTAACAAATGGTTCCAGGAAGAGCACCTATCTGGCTGGTGCAGTGGTACACCCCTAAGATTCCAACTACTCAAAAGACTGAGTCAGGAAGATCTCAAGTTCAAGACCATTGGACCAACTTCGTGAGGCCCTAAGCAATGTAACAAGACCCTGTCTCAAAATTAAAAATAAAAAAGAGCTGGGGGTGTAGCTCAGTAGTGGAGTACCCCGGGTTCACTCCCTGTTACCACCAGAAAACCAAACCAAAGCAAAACAAAACAAGAACACTAGTCTGCAAGCCATACTTTGAGTAACACTGCTCTATAGAGCCTTGCAAAAGATTCTTGATAAATAAATGTGTGACAAATGGCTAATCTGGTTTTTTTTTCTTTTTTTGGGGGGGGGCCACTGTGGTTCACTCGGCCACTGAACCACATCCCCAGCCCTATTTGTATTTTATTTAGAGACAGGGTCTCACTGAGTTGTTTAGGGCCTCGCTAAGTTTCTGAGGCTGGCTTGAACTTGTGATCCTCCTGCCTCAGCCTCCTGAGTCGCTGGGATTACAGGCGTGCACCACCATGCCCAGCTAATCTATTTATTTTATAACATTGACTGAGCATTCATGCTGAAAGAAAACACTGAGAGATACTCTAGCGATGTGGCAGGGAGGGATTGGGAACACAAAAACCTTCAGTTGCTTATGTCTAATAAGCAAGATAATGTATTTTTAAATAATCAAATAATCAATAAATTTATAAATGTAAAGTAAAGGCAAAAGTAAAAGATCAGGAGAGTTCAAGGAGAGAAATAACCCATCAGACAAATCACTGGGAAGTGGCCATCTGGGAACTTCTTCACCGATGGAGAGACATTTTATGGTGGAGTTGGGTGTGACTCCATCACCAGGAGCCCAAATGGGAATGCAAGGAAGCTCTGGGCATGTTTAGTAGATCACTGGAGTTTGACCACTGCCAGTCTTGTTTGACATTGGACCAATATTTAAACTCTGCACAACCCCTTTTCCTGATCTGTGAAAAAAGGAATAATAGAAAATAGTATTCATCTCCGAGGGGGAAGACCAAGTAGCTTAATTCAAACAAAGTGCTTACTTAGCACAATGCTCAGTAGTCAATAACTGTCAACCTCTGCTCAACGTTATGATCATTCTTCACATTGCTTTCATGGAATGTTCACTTTGCCTTAGTCTTTGAGGCTTTGAATACTTTGGTTTCAATTCTGTAGAAAATAAAAAACTACTTTAAGTTTCATAGCTTCACACTGTAGGGAAGAGAGTGGAGGGAGAAAGAAGGATTAAGGTCAGAAATGTGAAGATCGCCTACAGTTAAGGAGTGAAGGGAGAGAAATGTTAGCAAAGGAGACAGAAGGCACCATCTGGGAGGTAGGAAGAGAATCAGGTAAAAACAGGCCCTTGGATCTGAGCTAGGGGAAAAAATGGCAAATAGAGGAAAATAACCAAGCCAATGACTAGAGGAAAGAAAAAAAAGGAGGTAGTCAAACTTGAGAATCATGAGGTCGTCTCCAGGGACCTTTGCAAGAGTTTCTTAAGATGAAAATAGCAAAAACTAGATTGAAAAAAATTAAGAGCAGAGTAACTGGCAAGGAAGTGGAAATAGAAGGACAATATCCTCATATTCCTTCAGACCCTTTCTGTCAACTAGTCCTAACCCCACCACAAACCTTGGAGTTGACATGAGCAACGTGGATTCTTTTGTTTTTTTGTTTTTTGTTTTTTATTTTTACAGACTGCATTTTGATTCAGTCTTTCCACCATTGTAGAAATTTTAAGATGAAAAAATCTGGCACTTCTGGTAATCATATTTTTCCCCTTCTGGAATAAGCCAGTCAATCTGCAAAGAAAGATAATGATTCCAGTTTTCAGGGAGAAATAGAAGTATGAAGAGAAAGACTCCTAAGAGCCACAGGACCCTGGTTCCAATTACTTCTGAGTCACAGCTACATGACTGGCTGTCTGGAAATTTACCATTTGATGCTTTTTTGGATTTCATGAGCCAAAATGTTTAATTTCTTGTCTAAGGGACTTTGAGTCAGATATCTATCCCTTAAGACATCAAATAACCTATTATGAAAGGGAACATATGTGTGGCAAAAGTCCGGTAGATGCTGGAAAATACTAGCACCATGATTGAGGCATGGTGGCGGTGTTTTGGAATGGAAATGGAGTAGGAGGCAGCAGGATACATCTCCTACTTACTGTGGAAACCAGAAGGTGGTTGAAGACAGCTGAGTTGAGTCTGAATCTGTCTTTAATGGCGAGTGCAAAGAATATGAATTTTCTTTCCCTGTAAGTTGACCTACCTTCTGTCATAAGTCCCATCTCACTAGGTTGATAAAAACACTATCCCAGTGACTCTCCCTCCCTACCCCCACCTTTCTTCCCCAGAGCTCTATCAAGTTTCTGAGGTACCTGCAGAGTCTGGAAACATGGTTGGGCAAGGGAACTTGAAACTGGTCTATGAATGTTTCTGCTGAGATATACCTGAATCTGCTCAAAGCACCTTCAAGTTTGGTGGCTCTTTCCACTGTTGCCAAATGACACCAATAGCAGGGGACTCACCACTGTCATACCAGGAGTGCAGGACTCTCTGAAAGCCTAAAGACCTATCTATTGGCACACATGACTCCATTTTCTCTCTGAAATTCTGCTGGAAAGCAGTCCATGGGTCTCCCTCTCTAAGATTCACAAAAAGTTCCTGCCCTTTCCACCATCTCAGAGGAAGCTTCTAGTTGTAGGAAATGATGGGTGTGGAGAGGGGATGAGAAGGCTGCTCCTTTCCTGCATCTTCCACACGTCCCGCCCATTCTTAGTTGTCCATCATCCCCTAAGAGCTAGGATTATTTGAAACCAAAGCCATTCAGACCCTGTCCTGCCTGTTCAAAATAATAAACGTAGAGACTGTGGAGTCCAGGCTGAGTGGAGAAGCAAAGGAGGCAGCGAGGCAGAGAGCGCAGACAAAGGGAGGACCTGTGGAAGTGGATGTCCCCAGGAGGATGAGGAGCCACTTCCACAGGAATGACCATGAGGATCATTGAAGGAGAATGGCCTGAATTCCAGGTCTACGAGCCCCTGGGAGATGATAATGAATTTTACTTGAGAGCCCATGGGTCTCTGTCTAGCTGAATACCAGGTCTGATATAAAACCCAGAGACCCCCATCCTGAGCCAACACCCACTCAGCACCTGAACCACTTGAGTTTGCACAGTGTCTCTAAGAAGAAGGGCCCAGATTCCCTAGAGAAGCCTCAAACTGCCTCCCCCAGACATTTGCTTAATTCAGGTTTTCCAAAATCTTCCAAAAACCAGGAGGAAGAATATTCACAGAACCATCTATAGGAAAACACTGGAAAAATAGCAGCTAAAAACAGTTGTGCAATGGAGGATGCCACACTACCTAAGATCTGCTTTGAGGGGAATGTTAGTATTTCCAGAAAGAGGGTTTTAGGTATTTAATCTCCAATTTACTCATGGTTTTTTCCTCTCCTTCAGGCAAGGCAAATTTCATCTCTGGTTTTTATGTTTTACTAAGTTTTTCTATTTACTAAGAATAATTACTTCTATTGAAATCCATTATTCCAGAGATTAAAGTTCATAATGTAGTTTTAAAGCTGGTGAATTGGCATTCACTATTATCTTCCCATCTATGTTAAAGAGCATCATTTTGCAGATCTACAGAAATCCAAGCTTACCAGGGTTTCAATGCCATCAGCTGACTGGTACACATGACCTTCTTAGAGAATGAGATGGCATATTCTACTTTTCAAATAATAAATGGAGCCAATGAGGCATGTCCTCAACAGAGCCAGCATTTGAACATAGAGGTCTTAGCTTCTTATCTTTTATTTTAAAAACTCAGTTCTTAAGCCTGCTTTGTAAGTGTACATGTCAATCACTTCTTGGCCTTCTGGCTAAGGTCAGGTGTACAAATTCACAGGCCTTTCACCTCTTACTGTTCATGGTTTATTTGGGTCGCTTCTGATGCTGAGGTTCTCAATACACAAATGCAATCATCTTGGCTCTCTCTTGCTTACATTTGCTTTTCAGGAACTGCAATAATCTTATAGGAACCTCACCACCTTCTGCTTTAAAAGATGGAGCAGTGGGTAGCTTCTCACTAGCCCTGCACCACGAGCATGAGTTAATGAACAAGATCACACAGGAGCTCCCCAGCTTTTCAAAAGAAAGCTCTTTTTAATTGGATTATCAAACACTATAATCAGGATCTCTCTAGGACTTTCTTTGTACCAGACATAAAGGAAAGCAGTTTTATGGTATCTGTTTTTGAGGAAACCTGAAATGCTCAGGGGCATAGAGAAGCTTCCCAACTCTAACTTCAAAAGGAATAGACAAGAACACACAGATACAGAGCAATGATAACTCAATTAAGGATTGCAACAGAATTGGTCAACTTCTCACAGTGAAAGTTCACTGAATTTTCTGAATTACCTCGACTCAACGGTCCAACACTGCTTTTTTTTTTTTTTTTTTGCAATGTCTTAATCTGTTTTCTGTTGCTATATTTGAATACATGAGATCAGGTAATTTACAAAGAACAGAAGTTTAATTGGATCCTATTTCTGGAGAGTGGGAGGTCCAAGGGCATAGTACCAGTATCTTGATATCTGGAGAGTGCCCTCTGGCTGCATCATAACATGATCAGGGCATTGAATAGTGAGATAGGGCAGGTGTGCTAGCTCAGGTCTTTTTCTCCCCTTATAAATGCATTATAGCCACCATGGGAACTACATTCTTGGCTGATCATTCCTCCAAAGCCCCAGCTGCAAGTACCTTTGACATATGATTTTAAGGATTAAGTTTCCAATGCATAAACTTTAGGGAGACACATCCAAGACAATAAATGAGTTATCCACTTTTTCCTTTAAATAATCATGAACCACACTTGAAACATACAATGTATTGTGCTTCAAATTCCTTTTCATGTCTGTCTTCCAAATCTTTCTCAAGACATAGGACAGTTCTTGTCCATATTTCACAAATGCAACTCAAGAAGTTAAGTGAGGTCATAAGCAAAGTTTTTTGCAGAATCTGCCATTCAGGGCTCGGTTTGGAAAGGAAGGACATGAACCCCAGTTCTGACACAAGGCTCCACAGTTGCAGTAGGGCAGCTGAACCGAGACATGAGTATCCACAGGAGGAAGGACTCTTGTTTAGTTCAACACTATTAACCACGTCTTTCTGAAGCCTTAACATCCTGGGCCTCGCACACCCTGGAGATCCTTCTTTTCCTGACCAACTCCAGGGCTAAGCAATTCCTAGAATATGGAAGCATTCACCTATAAACATGTCTTTCATTTGCAAACTCACCCATCAGGAGCCCATACCTTACCCTCTGGACCTCCATCCTCTAGTCCTAATTGCCCAGGGCAGTTAAAGACAGCCCCTGAACCAGCTGGAATGATTCAACCACCAATCCTAAACCTCCTTTCCCTGCCTCCTCTGTTCTTCTTTGTGGCAACCACAATAAAAGTTCTTGCCTATCTTCCTCCTTTTCCTCTGCTTCCTGAGGGACCCTGGTGCTTCTCTGCAAGGCCCCTCAGGGCCCAGCATTCCCCACCTCTTAAAATAGATGAGTATAACTAAGAATCTTTCCCATGGCAATCATCTACTAATTTATTGGCCTCACTATACCTGAATAATAACATCTACACTTGAAGACAAGCACATGATCCTTAAAAAATTAAAAATTAAAATAAGCCAGGGCAGATGGAGGAGGGTTGAAGGTAAGACAGGCAGAACTGTCTTATTTATGGGGAGATCCTATTCTGGGAAGAAATTAACTGATTTTCCAAGCTAGCATTCCAGTAAATTCCTAGGGAACCTAACATCCAAGTTGCCCTCCGGCCACCCCCTGCTCACTTTTGCAACCAACAAGATTTCTGACTTGGAAGATTATCTGCTCAGCTTGAGTCATTCCTACAAACTGAAAGAACAGCAAAAAGCAGAGAAGAAATGGGCTGGCTGAGGAAGGTTTTTTAAATCGAAACTGTGCTCCTCTAAATCAGCCCACGCAACTCCCTTTAGGAGATGACTCTGTCAAGTCAGGACTTGCTCCAGAAGGGGATGGTTGGAAGTTTAGCTTCCAGTATGATATCTGCATTGTCATGGGAGCATAGATTACCTACCCTCATTCTTTAAGGCAGTGTTGGAGATATGTTTGGAACTGGAAAAGATTTGGGGAATTATTCTGAGGTTGGAAGGTGGGGATGTGGAATACATTGAGCTTTTTCTGTTTTGTTTTGATTTTTTCTTCTGTTTTCCTCCACGTTCTTCTTCACAAGACCACAGTGGAAAAGAAAATTTTCCCCTATATTTGAAATATAACCTTCCTGTTATGGATTGATTTTAAGGTGTTATATTCTTCTTTTTATTTCAAAAAGCAGATGAAAATGGAAAATTGTTAGCTCTTCTAAGAATCATAGAATCATAATTATCAATTTGAATTCCTATTGCGAACACTTGCAACCACAGTGAAGTGATTTATCATCAAACACATCTCGAGATTTTAATTGTGTGCACTTGAATGTATTTGCATATTCTCGGCACCCTTCATCATTTTCATTCCTGATAAAGCACTTCCAAAGAAACTAGGCTCTGTCAATTCAAAAATGTATTGTTCTCACACATCTCTAAAACCTACGGGTAATTACTATCATATTCTGAGTATGTTTAGGGCTAGAGGTAATCCAAATTTTATTAAATGGTGCCACAAAGCTAAAATTTCAAAAATGCTGATCTAGGGGCCCAGGGTTATTGCTCTTCAAGTCCACACTGTGCTTAATAGTATTTAAGAATTTCTTGCATGGTGGAGAAAACTGAGGCAGCACTATCGCCATTGAAATGAAACTTTCTAAAAGTCCATACTTTTCCTGCCTTCTTCAGGAGTGAAAAAACTACAAAGGAAAAGGGAGAAGCTGAAAAGAGACTCCAAGAGCTGTAAGGCATTCAACAATCAAGTCCTCTCATGTAGCTCCTTCCCTCTTCTTCCTTTCATCCCTGACCTTGGATTCCTGGCATCCCACATCATGTTTCTCCTCTCCAGGGACAAAACAGACGCAGAGTCATGACCAAGTTGATGGCTCTCCAGGAGTGAAGTACACAGGAAAAGAAGGGTCATTAATATGGTTTAGTGAGCCAGAAGAACACAAACCCGACCTTCCCACCACCAAAAAGATACTTAATAATTTACACAAATCCACTCATTCTATTTACATGATGCTTACCTTTATTTGTGTACCTAAAATGAATATTGATATAAATTTGTGATCCTTATGCCTCAGCCTCTTGGTTAGCTGGGATTGTAGGCATGTGCCCTCATGCCTGGCTCAGATGCCAAAGCTTCTCACAAAACTTCTATAATTATGACAGTGTTATCATAGGGTGATATATGAATGAAACAGACTAGAAAGCTCGAAACAAACTAAAACTTGATTTATGTCAGAGATTGCACTGCACATCCATGGGGAAGGATAAGCTTTTAATAAATATTGCTGGAAAAATTACTATTGATGTGGAAAAAATGAAATCAAAGCACTACTTCATGTCATGCGAAAAAACAATTCCAGATGGAGTCAAGACTTAAATGTGATGATAAAACCTCTCACAATATAGGCAGGTCATAAAGATATTGATAAATTAGCTAAATTAAAATTAATAACTTCCACTCACCAAAAGATAACAGAAAGAAAATAAAAAGTCAAGTCACAAAGTGGAGGATCATGTTTGTCACGTGTACCATTGACAAGAGAATAGTATTTAAGTATATAAAGAACTTCTATAAATCACTAATAACACAAATATCACTTTTCCTCATTTGTAGCAATTACAAAGTTGAGTGGAGAAGTGGTCACTAGAAACCTGGTAAGGCAGCAGGGAGGAGGAACAGAAAGAAATTAGACAACATAAACCAGACTCCAGTCAGGAGTACCCAGTTCTGGTTTTCTATAGCACAATGGGGTAACTATTGGTTACAACAGTTGTGATCTATTCAAAACAACTCGAAGAGTCCAAGATATAAAAATGATTACTGCTTCCAACACAAAAGAAAGATTCATGTTTGAGGAGATATTACTTTGATTTGATCATTACACATTGCATACATGTGTTGAATTATCATATTTTATCCCATAATGATGTACAAATTGGACTGGGGATGTAGCTCAGTTGGTAGAGCACTTGCCTGTCAAGCACTAGCCCTGGGTTCAATCTCAAGCACTGCAAAAAAAAAAAAAAAAAAAAAAAAAAAGGTACAAATATACACATATTATGTCTCAAAAAAAATTTTTTAAACAAACAAAAGATTTGAACAGTTCTTCAGAAAAGAAAAAAATCCAAATGACCAAATAAATATAAGTAAGATTCTCAGACTTATTAGTCACCAAGAAAATAAAAATTCACACCACAACGAGGTACTTTGTTACAACTTTCAGACTGGAAAAAGTTAGAGTTTTTTTTTTTTTTTCATTAATTTTTATTGTGATTGGAGGTTATTGTGTACAACCAGAGAAACAATAGCTATACTCCATTTGTGTTCAATGAATCAAAAAGTTAGAGTTTGACAGCATCTAAAGCTGCCAAGGACTGGAGGTCCCCTACTGGTGGACTGTAAATTGAAACAAGAATCTTTGAAAACTCCTTCTCCTCAGCAAGAGCTTTTAGAGGACAAGTATAAGTTCATAACCCTGTTTGTAATAAGGAGAAAGATAGGAGCAACCCAAATATTCATCCACTCTAGCAGAGAGAGATAAACTGCATGATGGACATACAACTAAACACTGAACTCTTATGAAAATGAATTAACAGATAAATGTAGAAGCAGAGATAAATCTCAGGACCATAATGCTGGACTAAAGTAGCAAGTAGCATAAAAGACATACATTCTTATTTTATCTATAAAATTCAAAATCATGCCACATTAAATGATTTGTCATTTAGTGAAATATCACCTGGAAGTATTAAACAAGAAAAAGAAAATGACAAATACAGAATTTATTTAGCAGGGTGGTTTCCTCTGAGTGAGAGTGGAAAGAACATGACAAGACTTCAAACTAAGGGTAGCTGTGCACGGTGTGTGCGTGTGTGTGTGTGTGTGTGTGTGTGTGTAGCAGGCGTGTGAGGTGTATGTGGGGTGTGTGTCATATGTGGTATGTGTATATATGGTGCGTGGTGTGTGTGCTGTGCTTGGTGTGGGGGGCGTTGTGTGGACTATGTGTGGCATGGTGGTAGTGACTGCCTGGGGACATTTCAGATGTTCACTGTACCATTAGTCTTTATATTGATGCATATTTTATAAGAACTTTTGGGGTGTCCCAAGTTTAATTTAAATTTTTCAGAAAAATTCCTTTTTTTTTTAATACCAGGCATTGATCCCAGGGGTACTTGACCACTGAGTCACATTCCCATCCCCTTTTAATTTTTATTTTGCAATAGGGTCTCACTGAGTTGCTTAGGGCCTTGCTAAGTTGCTGAGGCTGGCTTTGAACTTGCAATCCTCCTGCCTCAGACCCTCGAGCCACTGGGATTACAGGCGTGCTCCACTGTGCCGGGCCAGAAAGAGCCCTCCTCTTTCAAGAGGAGGTGGGATAGATGAATGAGAAGAGCTGGAACTTTACTCAGAGTGGAAATTCTGGCTGAAATATAACAGGTGAGACCAAAGAGACAGCTGACGAATCTCAATCTTAGCATGGGACAGCAGATCAAAACTCAGAAAGAGCCCAGATGTTTAAGAACAATGATAAAATGAAACAATCTGGAAATCTGAGATTCAGTTACTATATTCCAATTGCAGGATCCAGTGGAATTGAATTTCATGGAATATTCTCAAATAAACTTGGGATTGTATGGGGAAATGTTGGTGGAGAGGGAGAGAGCCACTTTGATTCACAATTGACTGATCGAATTGCCCAGAGAAGGTGGACTGATGGATTATTTTTTAATCCGAGAGGATGTCTTCCTTTTCTACTGTTACATAACCAATTATCCAAAACTTGACAATCATGTTGCAATCATAACACAATCCAAAACTTGACAACAACATGTTACACAAGTCGACAATCCCCTGAGGTTGGTTGGGTTCTCTGTTTAGGACTTCACAAGATCAAATCAAGATATCAACCGGGCTGGGCTTTCACATGGAGGTTCTGCAGAAGAATCAAATTCTAAGCTTATTGGGTTGTCAACAGAATCTAAGTACTTGTGCATGTAGGTCTGAGGTCCCCATTTCCTTGGGGCTATTATCTGGGTACTTCTCTGGTCCTCATGGGTCTACATTCCTCCACTTGTGGCCTCCACCATCTTCCAAATCAGCAACACAGTATTGAATTTTCCTAGTGCTTTATATTTCTGATTCCATGTTATCAGTGAGAAAACTGCTTTTAAGGACTCATGTGATTATGTCAGGTCCCACCAGATCATTGGAAGGGTTCTTATGCAACATAACACAATCATGGGAAGGACATCTCATCATATTTGCAGCCTCCATGCATTAGGGCAAGACATTATGGGCGGGGGAAGGGGTTGGAGGGACATTGTAGCCATTTTGCCTATCACAAAGGAAGTAGGGGATAAAAGTGAATATGAGTTTTGTGAAAACTGGTTTCATTCCAAATTCCAGCTCTGAAATTTGACTGCATCTCTGTTTAAACTCAGGAAACTTGCTAAACCTCTCTAAACTCCACTTTCCATAGATTTCCATCTACCCAGGAGCAGATGGCACCAATTACCACTTCCCATATGCTGTGCACAATATCTGTAACCTGTCAGCGTTCTGTAATATTCAAAGACGAATGAATGAAGGAGGCATGGTTAGCATTGAAAGTTACCCCAAAACACACCATAAAGTTATATTTGGCCTGTTTCGCACAATTTTTTAAATAACTTGAGTCAATGAATGAACGCAGAGAAGGAGTGTACACCAAAGAAATAAGTGGGGGGAAAAAAGTTGGAACACAGAACCCAAATTAAGAAAAGTCATGATAAACTTAAAACTAGAAAACCAGAAAACTTCACCAAATCAAGTCAAATGAAAATCAATGAGTTTCCTTAATGAGATTGACAGGTCAGCTCATAAGAAGGCATTTTTCACTCAATCACAGTAGCTTTTTTCTTAGTCAAAGCTCCTAGTATAGCTGTCCCTCTTCCATACTCACCTCTTGCCCTTGTTTCTACTGCTCGGTGGTTTTATTGTGACTTATTTAATGATAAATATCTTTTTTTCACTACAAATGCTTGTTAGGCAGTAGGTGCAGAACAGCAGTAACAGGAGGGAGGGCCAGTTTGCAGGAATGAGCTCCAAGGCAAGATGGCGAACATACTGGCCTTACTTGACCACTTCTTCTCCCCACCATGAAAACTTCAGCTGTTGTCCCCCAACCTGTCACACACATGAGCTTTTTGGTGCAGATAGTAAAGGTCAGGTGAAGATTGTATAGACTTAGCTACCCAGACAGAGATGGGAGTAAGGATAAAAGAGACCTTGAGCTATGATAAGCCCTCAAATGCTTGTATCTTACTTGCTGAAACGTCAGAAAACCTCCAGGGAGATATTGGTGGAATAAATAAACTGGTAGTTCTTAGTTAAACTTTAGTTTCTGCCTTTTAATTCTCTAAACACTTCCAGAAGGTTCCTGCTGAAAAAATCTAACTACTGAACAAAGTGTTCTCTCGTCAGACACTGTGGTCCAAGCCTGTAATCCCAGTGACCTGGGAGGCTGGGGCAGGATGATTTCGAGTTTGATATACTTGGAAATATATGGGAAAATGTTGGTGGAGGATAAGAGGGTTATTTTGATTCACAATTTACTGATCAAATTGCCCAGAGAAGGGTCTGGGCAACGTAAAGAGACCCTCTTTCAAAATAAAAATAAAAAGGGTTGGGGGTGAAGCAGAGTAGCACACCCTTGGATCCATTCTCTAGTATTAGTGAGAGAGAGAGAGAGAGAGAGAGAAACGACAAAGAGTTATAAGTTTGTTTTTTCAAAATCTAGGATTTAGAAAATGTTAATATTTCTTCATTTATGAGTTCAAAAATTCAAATATTTTTTATATTCAATACCTGTAATATAAGAGCCATGAAAGACACCTGAATTTAGGTATCTATTTGAGCTGTGGAATACTTAGATGGGGGAAAATGTTCATTCATACATTGTTGGTGGGACTGCAAATTGGTGCAACCACTGCAGAAAGCAGTATGGAGATTCCTCAGAAAACTTGGAAAGGAACCAATTATCCCATCCCTCAGCATATACCCACGACCACATCAATGTTTATAGCAGCTCAAATACTTGTACCATTTTAAAAATAACAAGAAAGTGTATTAGCCTAGGGAAAAAAAACTTCTATGTCAATTGGATAAAATACAACTTCTTCTTCATCTACATGATATACCCAACCCATTGTTTTATTTTATTTTGAGACAGGGTCCTGCTAAATTGCCCAGACTGGCCTCAAACTGGCAATCCTCCTGCCTCAGTCTCCTTTGTCACTGGGATTACCTGCTTACACCACCAAGCCCAGCTTCTTCATTTTAATTATGTTTGTATCAAACCAACAAATTTGAAAACGCAATGGAGCCAGGGATCCTTGAGATATGTAAACATCCAACTCTAGTTGAGGAAATAACCGTGACAGAGACCACTAATTCTTCCTTTCCTGGGCACACAGAGACTCTCCAATGGGAAAAAGGGAACAGAGCTGATGAGTCTCAGGCTTCCAAAGCAGCCAACAGCTGGTACACCTTCTCCTTGCTTTCTCTTCTCCCTCTGGTGTAACTGGAACAATGAGATGGTGGTGCTATAAGAGAGAAGCAGCCCAGATCTGCTTCTCTGAGCCACTATAGAGGGAGAAGCCAAGGAGAGCTGAATCACTAAGACGGAGCAAGACTCACAGATACCCTGAAAGGAGTATTCAGCTGAAGTAAAAGTAAAGTCCAGCCAGTCTGCCTAATAAGATGTAGTATTCCAAATGCTGGTGAGGATGGGGGAAAAGGTTCATTCATACATTGTTGGTGGGACTGCAAATTGGTGCAACCACTGCAGAAAGCAGTATGGAGATTCCACAGAAAACTTGGAAAGGAACCACCATTTGACCCAATTATCCCATCCCTCAGCATATACCCAAAGGACTTAAATCAGCCTACTACAGTGCTACGACCACATCAATGTTTATAGCAGCTCAATTCATTAGCAAAGCTATGGAGCCAATCTAGGTGTCCTTCAACAGATAAAGAAAATGTGATACATATACATAATGGAATACTACTCATACATAAAGAAGAATGAAATGATGGCACTTGCTGATAAATGGATGGAACTGGAGAGTATTATGCTAAGTAAAATAAGCCAATCCCCAAAACCAAAGGCCAAATGTTCTCTCTGTTATGTGGATGCTAACACACAATAGGGCAGAGCAAGTTGGAAGAACAGAAGTGCATTGGATTAAACAAAGGAGCCTGAAGGGAAGGGAGGGGAATGGGAAAGACAGTAGAATGAATCAGACATTACTTTCCTATGTTCATATATGATTACAATGACCAGTGAAACTCCATATCATGTACAACCATAAAAATGGGATCCTAATTAGAATAAATTATACTCCATGTGTGTATAATATGTCAAAATACACTCTACTGTCATGTATATCTAAAAAGAACAATTTTTTTTATTACAAAAAAAGACTTACTATTCCAAGCCATAAACCCAAAAGTTACTGATTTGAAGGCAACTAAGACTCAGCTGTTTGAAATTACCTAAAGCACAGTTAGATATTGTAAAACAAGCTGGCAAAAGTCTATTCTGTATATATAGATATTTATCACTTATAGTCAATTAATAATTGATAAGAAAATAGTCAATAAATCAAGGGCATCTACAAAATTCATAAAATTTTTCTTTTTTGTTTTATACTACTTCTGAGCATGTTTTAGATAGTAATCACTCAAAGATGAATAGAAATACTAATCTCAAGGAACACTGAAAAATTATTAGCATTCTGAAACAAATTTTACCCTAGCTTATTTCATCACCAAAAGTTATTTTAGGTCCCCGCACAAACAGGTGTTGGTAAAGCCTCAATTCCAGTATCTTAGTGGGTGCTGAGGTACAGCCCAATGAGAGCTTGCCTACCATGCCCACAGCCTCAGGCTCCATCCCCAGCACTGAAAATAAGAAAATAACACCACCAAGTCTTGGGTAGTGGCATCTTGGGTGGTGGCATGGGATGTATTCTCTTCCTGGCAATCCTGGTAAGATGATTCTAGAAGCTTGGCATTTCAATTGGCATTTTGTTTAGCTGGTGGGCTGGAAATGAAAGCACAGTTTTTCCCTGAGCCCTGAAAGTTGAATCCATCCTAAACAAGATAAATCTCAGCAGGCATTTGGGGAGAGTTGAATTTAGTGAGAGGCTCATGTGTGGCATATTATTTCTGACAAATAGAAGATACTAGTTGCCAGTGGGGTCATAAAAGCAACTGCCCGGCCAAGATTTATGTTGATTTCTATGTCCATAACCAACATGAGTAATTCTTTATTTCCAAATTATTGTTTTTCCATATACATTTCTCAGACATATCCAATAGTATGAGCAAATGTTTGATGTCAACATTAATTTTGTTAAATCTCTCATCGTCCAACCCACACACATCAGACACACTATTGGGATCCTGAAAGCTTTATATATGAACATCATTAATTCTGTTGCCTAGCTAAAATATCTTTTAGAAGCACAGAGGACATTAACTGTATATCTTGTCCAAACATTTTTAATGGAGTAGAAATGTTAATTCAAGGAATGGCAAACACCATTCCTGTTAACGTACTGGTATCTTTTAATCAGCACAGCATATTTTATCACATGACATTCCAAAAAGTAACTAAGCCTACTATATAATTTATAAAAATCATTCAAGAACAATTTTTGGCATCAAAAACCCCACTGAAGTTCTATCACTATTGAGCCAGATTTTTTTTTCTCTACTAAGCATGAGCATTTCTTACTTGAAGTATGGCTTTGTATAGCAAATGTATTCCATCCATTGAGAAGAATGCACTCTTACATAAACTAAGGAGAGGAAGCAAAAGGCAAGTAACTTAATTCATATTCTTTTCATGATTTTTTTCTTTTTTTCTTTGGCTCCTGTTTAACAGTTTCTAGGTCCTATTCTTCCAGGGAGTAGATTTGTGAATAAAATTGGGTACTAATAAGGTATAGATATCCTAGATTTGGGATGCGGGTACATTAGGGAAAACATAGATTTGGGGTCAGGAGCTCATCATCCCCTTCCCCCACCCCTCACACACACACACACACACACACATACACACACACCCCTTCAATGTGAATTGCTAGACTTTTAGTTTCTTGACACCACAAGCGTCATTTGGAATTCCCATATGTCCTAGCTAATAAGAAACATGTAGTAGGTACTGAAAGCATGTTGGATGGAACAACTGAATTCTCCACCCTTAGCTGACTCTTTTCAAATGATGGAGTGTTTTCAACATTGTAACGTGGATACAACAAATGTGCAGAATATATACAAAACGTAAGTTGTCCATTTAATGACTTATTACAGAGAGAACAACCTTGTAACCACACCCAGGTGGAAACAAAGAAAATTTCCAGCACTGCCGAAGCTTCCTTCAGCCCTTCCATAACAATCCCAAATACACCCTGGGTCTAGTTGTTCTTATTTAAAATTGAAATAAGTAGGTTCATACTATATTTAATCCATGATTCCTTAGTTCTTTCATGCAAACTCAAGACTCTGAGGTTTTGGGGTTGTTTTTCCATATACATTTCTCATACATGTCCAATAGTATGAGCAAATGTTTGATGTCAATATTAATTTTGTTAAATCTCTCATCGTCCAACCCACACACATCAGACACACTATTGGGATCCTGAAAACTTTATATATGAACATCATTAATTCTGTCGCCTAGCTAAAATATCTTTAATATATTTAATCCCTGATTCCTAAGTAGCTCCAATTTGGTTGTTGTCATTGCCTGGTACTATTCCATTGTAAGAATATATTACAATCCGTTTCCGTTTTATTGTGGATAGGCAATGAGTTGTTTAGAGTGGTGTCCAAGTGTTCACATTTGCCAATTATGCTGCAAATATCCATTCCCACCCAGTGGTTTGGCTTCACAGCAAATAATTTTTAACTTAGGTTTCTTGACAAATGATTAGATAGTCTGCCTGACCCTGTAGAGGGCACACAGAGAGTGCTACTCCTGAGGTACCGCTGAGGTATTCCGTCAGCTCCTGGAACAGCAGAAATCATGCTCCATCCTAGTGTATGTGGGGGGATTGGGTGGGAAGCACAATAATTCCAAAGCCAGGATGACATTTCAGATAATTGCTGGACAGATTAGAAATAGTCTTGTATTATAAAACCCGTGAGCAAGTTTCCTCATCCACAAGCATTCTCTGCCTGCCTTACCTGTGCCAGGCATCGTCATGGACACAGAGTACCCGTGATCGAGCAAGGACAGACCCAGGAGGCTTGGCTCTAGTTCTGTGGAAAATCATAGGAGTGAAACAAACCAGTAAGAGAAAGACAAATACCCCAGGATTCACTTAAATACATGTCAAAATAGACCAAGTCAAGGAATCACAGAGTGAAATGGTTGCCAAAGGCTTGACAGAGGGGAAATGGGGAGTGGCTAATCAAGGGCATGAAGTGCTCATCTTCAGGTAGCAAGATGAATGAGCACTAGAGAGTGGCAGACAACACTGTGGACAGTCATGCGTGCTGCACATGGACATTTAAGGGCCAGACCTGGTGGCAGGTGCCTATTACAGGTATTCAGGAGGCTGAGGCTGGAGGATCATTGACGCTCACAAGTTCAAGACCAGCCTGGGCCACATAGGAAGACCCCTCTTCAAAACAAAAAAAAATCAATTAAGAGGGTAGATCTCATGTTAGGTGTTCTTGCTACCATAAAATTAAATTTGGTGGAAAAAAGAAATCAAGTTTATTCTGCTATTGATATCAATTCACTAAAATATGGGAGTTGGTGCCTTATTGGTATATTAAAAGGATGAGAGGAATTAACAGCTTGAAAAGTGAGATTCCAGATCCTGAAATGGGAAGGGTTCTCCTCACTGCTGCCACTGCTTCTGGGGGCTGTGGCCAGAACTGAGTCTTGATTTTGAAGCATTTATAAGACAGCCTCTACTGGTTTATCTGGCTTATCAAGAAAACTGCTGTGTGATTGATATGAGGATTTCAGTGTTTCCAATAATGAGTTCATTCTTCAATAGTCAGGAAATCTATATCCTCTATAGCATAATGTGTGGTGGGTGGCAGCCATACCCATTGGCCTCCACATTCATACGGAGCCTTATCTGTAGCCTCCATAGCCCTAGCCACAGCCCAATCTGAGCAGCCACAGCTGTAGCCATAGTCCAGGCCACCAAAGCCTCCAGGACCATGGTCCAGGTTCTGTAGGAGCTTCCATAGTAGTTCACGGTGTCAGGAACTGTAGATTTGTTTGGATGTCCAGGGGAAGTTTCCTTAGTATGAATGTCATCAGCTTCCTTGGGACTTTCAAGTACTTTCAGTGATGTCCCACCGGTTTGCACAATTCTTGTGTAGAGAAAGTTGCATGGGGGAAAAAAAACCTTACCCATCCTATTGTGTAAATGTGTAGTCAATTCTGACCTTGATTAAAAATGTTTTCACCTGATTACTGGGGAGTTTGGATTCCAAAGATGATTTTGTGGTCTTCAAAGTTCTGTTCTTTGGCCCTCATATTGAAAGCTCTATAATCAAATATCACAACACCCATCACCTCCAATTTCTTCACCTGGAATTGTGCTTTCATGACAGCATGTGAGGAGCAGATTTACTTGCCAGAATAAACCCACTCCTAGAAGACAGGCACAAATTCCCCTTAACAACTTTGTCACCTCTTAATGTCCCCACCTCCCAACACCATCTTGGTGGTGATTAAATTTCAACATGAGTTTCAGAACACTTATTGTGTTCCTGAAGAGGATTTGGAATTGCTATTACTTAGCAATTTGTATCAAGACCAAGTTCAAACACATAAGCAATAGAATTACTTAATATAGTATTAATAACTTCAGATGAAATCATGTGAGACTAGAATTGGTACAACACTCTCATTTGACAAGTGATGAAACTGAGATTTAGAAATGATTGGTCCAGATCATCCAATGAGTGACAAAACCCAGACTAGAACCTGAACCTTTCACCTCCCTGTCTTTCCTCTCCCATGGTGCCCCACTCTCTTCATTATTTTTATAGATGTACAACAGAGACCCAAGCAAGGAATAAGACATTACCACAATAGAAGAATGAAAATTCTCCTTTGCTTTCCCTGCTACTGAGGTTCCTCATTTTGACCTTGGATCAATACACTGATTGACCTGTTTCTTTCCTGCAGGCTGGAACTCAAGGGGCTAAAATTAGAGAGATAGAAACTCACTTATTCTCAATGAGATTACAGTCTAAATCCCTTTAGCTTTGATTGTTCAAGAGATGTAAGACTGAGAAGAGAGAACAAACCTAAGTCCAAAAATTTTAGAGAGGAAATGGGAAGCCCAACTCTGCCTTGTGTATTTCTTCATTAAGAAGTAAGCATTAGAGCACAACTGAACGTAAAGTCTGACTCTAGTTTTAGCAGAGAGTTTGTGATCCTCAGTGACAATAGGTCTCACATTGCAAATGAAGACACTAGTCCACCTAAGAATGTGCAAAGAAAGAAATGCTGACCAAAAGTCTGCCATCCATGACTAAGCTCCTATCTCAGTTGCTAACATATTGGAGACACTAAGAGTTAAGAAGGGACTTCTTTTGAAAAGGTTAGTGCATTTTCTAACCAATTTCCATGGAAAATATAGGCTCATGGTTATCCTTATACTGATCTTGTACAAAGACCATAATGCAGATCATTCCACTATATGTATCCCCTCTGTTTGGGACACAAAGCAAACCTGATTTAGGTTTGGAAAAGTGTCTGCAAGTAAGGTTAAACAGCCCACAGCACCAGAACCAAAGTCTCACTTGTTCTAAGGTGCCTGGTTCCTGAGTACCAGGTGGGAGTCTAGGATAGGAATGCCAATTTGAGCTGTTTTAAAAGGGGTCTTGGGGCTGGGGACATGACTCAGCATTAGAGCACTTCCCTGGCCTGTTTTAGGTCCTGGGTTGGATCCCTAGGAACCACAAGAAAAAAAAAATTGGATCCAGGTCAGCTGGTGGAAGAGACCTTAGCCAGTCCCGTAGGATGCAGAAGCTGAAGGAGGTTGTGAGGAGTCCACCAGAAAAATCATAATCCCAGAGGTTTAGCAGAGAAATTGCTGAAAGGCTCACAAAGGCAAGAGTCAGCTCTAAACTATCCACAAAAATTAAAAATGCAGATACCAGATGACCCAGCAAGTCCACAGGTGGATATATATCCAAAGGAAAGATAATCAGTTTATCAAAGAGACATCTGCATGTATATTGCCCAGTTATTCACAATACCAAACATATGGAATCAACCTAAGTGTCCACGAATGGATGAATGGATAAAGAAAACCTGACATATATGCAATGAATTCTACTCAGTCATAAAAAAGATAGAATCCTATCATTTGTAGGACTATGCATGGGGAAGGGAGAGGGAGAGAGGAGTTGATCAACGGATCAACATTGAAGTTAGATAGGAGGAGTAAAGTCTGGTGTTCTGTTGCACAGTAAGGTAACTGTGGTTGACAATATTGTGTTGAATATTTCAAAATAACTAGAGCATTCTCATGGCAAAGAAATGACAGATACATGGATGAAGTGAGAGATATACCCTGATCTGACTGGTGCATGGCATATACCTGTATCAAAGCATCAGTGTATCCCATAAATATGCACAATTATTATGTCAGTTAAAATTAAAGTAAAAGTAAAAAATAGTAAAATGAGTTTAGTAAAATAAAGTTAAAATAAAACTTAGTAAAATAAAGTTAAAGTAAAAATAAGCAAAATACCTACAACAAAGGAGACTCTTTTGCCACATGAGAAAAGCCTGTGTCTCTCTCCCACTCCCTGCTTCAACCCTGAGGAAGTCAGAGCAGACCAATGCTTAAGGAGGAGGTCCACCTGCCTCTCTGTCCTCTGCTGACTTCCAGATCTGAAGTAGTGAAGTTTGGGGAGGCTGGTGGCTTTGCCTCACAAAGTCTCTTAAGTTTCATTGTTACCGAACTGAACATTTTCCATCTTGAACTGACCCCATTCTTGAGACTAAAATAATTAGCAGACTGTTTTTATCTAAAAGAGAAAGGAAATAGTATGACACCAGAAATTCGATTCAAAAGATGGAGAAAAAGTAACCGTATTCTTTAATGGAAATGGGGGGTTTAAGTCATCTTGTAGCTGCCCCTACAATGGAAATGGGGGGTTTAA
>JAJEJO010001131.1:90411-100423 GCA_020662805.1 Glaucomys volans | reverse complement strand
TTTAAGTCATCTTGTAGCTGCCCCTACAATGGAAATGGGGGGTTTAAATCATCTTGTAGCTGCCCTTGAGCTGTTCTACCAGCTCAGCATAACAATTATGAATTCTAAACAAGTTAGTAGCACTAGCAGAGCTCAATGGCATGTTAATTACATCTGAGAAATCACTGATCTGACATTCGTGGTGAGATCATCTCCTCAAACTGACCTAATCTATGCAGCTGGAGATATACACACACAGGTCGATTTTGAAAGGAGACTATTTGTCGATGTGTATCAGTTGCAAGTTTGTGTTTATATAAAACCTCTGATATAGACTCACTTTCATCTCCATTTATGGGCTGCACTAAGTTTTAGGGTGTTCAAGCAGAGCTCCGACACTGGATTCTATGTGACCCCAAGGTAACACCCTGAGTGGTTTGTGCTGTGGGCTGTTCCACAGTTCCAAATAGAAGTTCTGGGGTCCTGCAGTGTCTCTTCAGCCTGGGCTTCAAGGAAGAGGTGCTCCTTCCCACTCAGGCACTCAGGGGAGCTCCATCCGCCCTCCTGTAGCCACGGCAGACAGAACCCCATGACAGCAGGAAAAGCAAACCCGGGTGGAAGAAGGGCAGGCCCCAGAGCCCAGACCTGCATCTGGGGCAGTGTTCCTGAAAGAGGCAGTCAGCTCACAGAGAAATACAGAGAAGTAAACACTTCCTTAGAAGACTGAGTGGTGACCAGAAGAACTGCCCTTAAAGACCCACAAGTGAGTCCTGGAAGCAAGAGAAAGAGATTGTGTTGCAAGAGCCAGGACCAAGGAGAGAGCCCGGATTGAAAGAGAATTTCTTCAGAGAAAAATGAAGGTAATCATTATTCAAAGTGTCCTTATAAAAACTCACTATTAGAGGGCTGGGGATATAGCTCAGTTGGTAGAGTGCTTGCCTGGCATGCACAAGGCCCTGGGTTCAATCCCCAGCACCACAAGAACAAAAACACTTTTACTTCTTCCAGAGAAACGGGGATTGGCAGGCCCTTTGCAGCTGTTGAGCTGGGATGCTCCCCTCAGGATCTCAAGCCAAGGTGCTTCATTTTTAAGAATCTCTGCTTCCACTTGAAAGCAGGGTTTCTCCAGGAAAGAGAGCTGGGGAAGGGATTGCCAGGGAAAGGAGTTTTTAAGGAGATCCCTGAGGACCAGACCCGAGGAGGGAGCTGGGGCTGAGCCCAAGGGCCCCGTACAGCCAGAATGGCCCTTCAGCACCATGAGGAGGGGGCCTACTGGCCAAGCCTTATGACATCAGTTAATCCTCAATTGTGGGAAACAGTGTGACTTCAGGAGAGACAACTCCACCACTCAGTCCTTGATGGGCTGGAAGCAGTGTGGCCCTCTTACTGTCAGCACTGGTGCAAGAAGCTATTCCCTCGATGGCTCTGGGACGGGCCTCCTGCTATTGACCACATGTGCTACGCCAGGCTCCTGTGGCAGATGTTGCAGGGCCCTTCCGGGGCTGCTCAGAACCCCCATGTGGACCGGCTCCCTCTGACAGAGCCCACATTGCCTGGCTTTCAGGCTTTAGCCTGAACCACTGAAGATGGCTTTGCCCACAGGTGAGAAAAGTTGGAAGTGCGAGGAAGCACCTTCATCCTTGACCCTCAAAGGTTAATAAGTACCCCAGTTTCCAGGTCCCACTGAGGTTAGCTCTGATGTGTGTTTTACCTGGTTCCTGGAGCTTTCGTGTGTTATGGTTTAGATGTGGTGTCCCCAAAAACTCACAGGTGAGACGATGCAAGACGGTTTGAAGGAGAAATGATTGGGTTGTGAAGTCTTAACCCAATCAGTGGGTTAATCCCCTGATAGGGATTAACTGAGTGGTAACTGAAGTGGTGGGTGTGGCTGGAGGAGGTAGGAATCAGGGCTTGGCTTTGGGGTATATATTTGTATCTGGAGAGTAGAGACTTTCCCTCTCCCTCTCCCTCTCCCTCTCCCTCTCCCTCTCCCTCTCCCTCTCCCTCTCCCTCTCCCTCTCCCTCTCTCCCTCTCTCCCTCTCCTTCCTAATGATGCAAGCTGCTTCCCTCTGCCACATTCTTCTGCCATGATGTTCTGCCTCACCTCGAGCCCCAAGGAATGGAGCTGGCCTTCTATGGACTAAGACCTCTGAAACCGTGAGCCCTCAAATAAACCTTTCCTCCTCTGTAATTGTGCTGGTCAGATCATTTAGTCACAGCAGTGAAAATGCTGACTAAAACACCATGTGAGATTAAGCTGCTGTCACACACTGCAGTACCGCGTTATAACGCACCTGTCGTTGGCCATCTCCCCTTTCCTTTCTCATGGTCCCCCTGCCTACCAGTGTCACCAACCTTCTAAATAAACTACTTGTGCTCAAATCCTTGTCTGAGAATCTACTTCTGGGGAGCAGAAGCATCTTCCAGGTCATAGATGCCACTTCCCACTGTGTCCTCACACGGTAGAAGCACAAGCTGGATCTCTGGGTGCTAATCCCATCATGGGGCTCCACCTTCAAGACCTGCCCATTCCTGAAGGCTCCATCTCCTGAGGCCTCATCTGGGGGTTAGGATTTCAACACAGGAATTCAGAACCTGGCATCTACCTGCAGTAACTGCAATATAAAAGCAAAGGGTAGAGAAAGGAATTGGAGATGCCTGTCCTCACCTTCCCCCCACCGCAGCGTGGGGGACAAGGTGAAAACATGGAGGCGGACACGGCTAGAGAAATATAATTAAAAATGAAGCAGCTCCCCACCCAGAAAACCTCTCCACATAAGTAAAGAAAAACCAATTTTATTATCAAATAAACATTAAACTAGGATGCGATGCATATCACAGGCAATCTGTTAAGAGATTGCAAAGACATAGAAAGCTCACCTCGCACAGCCAAGCAGGTACAGCCCATTACATGCATGTTCCTGAAATGAACAATAACCACCCCTCAATGAGAGCTCCTGACGGCGCCATTTGTCGTGCATGGTTCATCCTAGATTCACCAGGTAATCGGGGTGGCCATCTGTGTTGGCTAAGTAGATTTATCCAAGGGGATGAACTTCTCACTTCTTACGACAGGAGGTATCAAGGAACCTGCGGATCGAGGAACCTGGGGAAGCTGGCTCCCACCCTCCACAACAGCAACAGTGGGAAGAGGGTCTCTTGACCCTCTTCCTAAACCTGACAACAGGCTTATTTAGACTTTAAAAAGATTTACATACATGTCAAAGAGACATACAAAGAATTACTACAGGTTCTCTAAAGCAAATGCTCTAAGAAGACTGAAGTGCCTTCCTTTATTTTCCACTAAAGAATTAAACCAGTACCTGGGAACCCCAACACCTGAGGGGCTTCCTATCAGGGACTCCAGATGATGCTCCAGTGAGCAAGGGGAGAATCATAAAAGTCAAAAGCAGAAGGGACCAGGGATCAGATAGAGCCGTCCCCCGTTGTCTGTTACGCAACTCTGACTTTAAGATGACCAACTGTTAGGGACTTAGATCAGAGGGACAGGTGATCTGGTTTACACTGGTGATTCCTAAATACTTATCAAGCAGGACCCTGTCCTTGGTGCTGCTCTGGATGGTGGAGAAAATACACAAGAAACAGAGCTTCATTCCGAGGCTGTTTGCTCTGCTGATGGGGAGAGAGCAGGGGAGACCAGTCATTGGTAACACAGGTGCATGTGCTTCATCTGCCCAAATAGGGACAGTCAGTGTGCAAGAAAGATGAAAAGAAAAGAACCCCTAGACAAGGGGAGTAGGAGGACTGGGAGAGCTGCAGAACGCATCTCAGAGAAGATGCATCTCGGAGCTGCGCTTGGAGGACGGTGGAACTTGGGGGACAGGGAGGGAATCTGCATAGACTGAGCATCCGGGGCAACCCTGATCAGGTTCAGAAAAATGAACAAGGTAAGATTTTTGGCCTGATGCTGCAGAGGACGAGGGGTACTGATAAGGAAGTACGATGAAGAGAGCCCCTCGGAAACTGGTCCTTAGAAGCTTCCCCATCCTCTGTGCCGCTGTCTTCATCCCCAGCTGAATACAATGGCCATGTATTTGCACAATGGCCTTCCCCTCCGTACTTTTTACCCATTAGTTGCTTTGAAGAAGAAACAGTTATGACACCTGCTTTTAATTATTTCTGCCATTCCCTCTTTACCTCCATCTCTCCCTTCCTGTTACAGAACTCAGATTAAAATTCACCCTCATTTGTGAGTAAGATTTAAATAACTTGCCACCCTTCAGCAAAATCCCAGCTGAGGGAGGAGTGAGAGAGGGGGCTTCAGAATGGCTGAGAGCCCATTTCCCTGGGTGGTTTTCATGCACAGACTTGACTGGGCCACAGGGTACTCAGATCCCAGACTCTAAGACAGAAAAGACCAAAGTAGTCTAGGAAAGGTGTGGAGCCAAGTGCCCAGCACATCATGGGAGCCCGAGAAGTAGAAATTTCTATTTGCATATTGTCACCATTGTCATATTATTCCTTCCTTATGGATTTTTTTATCACCTAAATTTCTGTCTCTAATAAGACAAAAACACTGAAAGAATCACTCTGTGTATGTCGGTAAAATTCAAAGCAACCCAAAACTCTTCCTATTAAAGTTAGCCGCAGATGCGGCAGGGAGACAAGCATCTTCCTTGGCTCAAGAAAGGAGCGAAGATGGCTGCTCAGTTGGACACTCACCCCTCCCCAGGTCCCCCAGCTCTCCATCACTTTTTGGGCGGGCATGGGGGGTAACCAGGGATTGAACTCAGGAGCACTCGACCACTGAGCCACACCCCCAGCCCTATTTTGTATTTTATTTAGAGACAGGGTCTCACTGAGTTGCTTAGGGCCTCACCATTGCTGAGGCTGGCTTTGAACTAGAGATCCTCCTGCCTCAGCCTCCTGAGCCACTGGAAGTACAGGCCAGGAAACTCTCCATCACTTCTATTTCTCATTTTCAACCATCTTCTGACTATAACCACTAAGTTCAAGGATGTCCATTGGCTACCTGGATAGGCTTTTGTCTTTGGTTCTTTGTAGACTCTAACCTGGAGTTAACTTGAGGTATATAAACAGGTACTAAATAACAATATGCTTAATGAAAGCCATTTTGAGGCTTTCTCTTCAACAACTTATCTCCCTTCTCTCTTCAGTAGGAGAATAATTTAGAGCTGACCAGGTAGCTCTCCTAAGACTCTGCCTACGTTGCTTTAATTGTATACTCTCTTTGACATCAACCCAAAAGAAATAGAGAAATGTTCTTTAAATTAATTTTTCTTGCCTGTATGTCATGAGCGATGTGATTGCATTGCAATCATTCTCCAGTCCATGCCATTAATTATGTCTCCTTTTTGGTGATGGCCATGGTCCCGTGGCTGCTTTCCTCTCCAGGCAGTGGAATTGTACTCAAACATATTTATTGGTTGCCACACATACATCTTGTAGTTTGCTTATTTCTGATCCCACTCCAGTCCTGATTAAATGCAGCATGAACCTTGGCCTTGGAGGAAGGGAGGAGCCAATCCCGCAGCACTCCCTGAATTTGTGAGGCTACAACATGGTTTGCTGGGATTGGAGAGAAGATGCTGCCCTGGAGACCAGACTCCCAGCCAGGAGAGGCGTGTGCCCTTTTCCTCTGACACTGGCCTTCTCAAGGGATGCACAGCAGATTTGTCCTGGCCTCTGCTGCTGAGACTGTGCCAATGTCCCTTGAGACCAGAACTTTACACTGAGGTGGCATTTTAGGTCACTCACTGGGGGGGGGGGGGGGTGGCTTCAAAGGGGATCAAGGAACATCAGTTTCTTTCTCCATTTTGCTCCTCCCACAATGAGTGAGTGACTTTTTCCTCTGTCATGCGCTCCCCACCATAGTGCTCTGCCTCATCACAGCCCAATAGCAACAGAGCCAACTGACATGGACTAACACCTCCAAAACTGTGAGCCAAAACCTTTCCTTTTTATAAATTGATTATCTCATGTATTTTGTTAGAGTAACAGAATGCCAACACAAGATGTTTCTCTGCACCTAACCAAGAGGACTAGAGAAGAGAAATGTGTTCAACAATGAGCTAAAGTTGGTAAAGAGCAATGGTACAGCTGGCAAGAGGTATCAGCAGTAATAGGGCGGTGGATGGCCGTCATGACCAATCACAAGATGCAGAGTCTGCATGATTAGTGTGGTGGAAGGTCAAAGAGTAGAAATCTGGGGCAGAAAAAAGGAGATGATGGAGTCCTGGCTGTTTGGAGACGTAACACCACAGGGAATAGGGAAATGGGGTGAATCTGCAGTCCAATAAAAGGTGGCTGGGTGAGATTAGGAGACAGAGAAAGGAAAACACAAATAAGGAAAACAATAGATGATGTTGTTATGGGGGCAAATTTGAGAGTTGGAAATAGTACAAGCAGAAAACAAAGCCTTTCTCATTCTCTAGCAAGCTTTCCCCTCTAGCTATCAAGGTGAAGTGATCTGACAAACTTATTCACCCTACAGTGTTAACTGTTGATAGCTTTCATGGGATATTCTGCCAGGGTTATCTGTACTTAAGCAGGAGCAGACAGACAGAGCAAAGATGCTTGAAAGATAAAGGATCCTGCAGTGCCAGGATGACAGGAACACTAGGAATGCGGAGGGTTGTGAAAGCTAGGTGAGAAGTGAGCCTCTGGGCACACTTCCCTACTCCCCCAGCCTCATCCAGAACTGTTCTTCCTCTTCCCCACTTCTCTCCTTCACTGGACTCTAGCCAACTTGGTCTCTTCTTCAGTTCTAGAACATTCCTTTCTTCCTGAAAGTCTATGTATTTCTTTCTCCAAGGGAAAAATAAAATTTTTCCAGATTTTCTGGTGGGCTATATACATTGGTGGAGCATAGGCACAAACTCACACCTCGTCCTGAGCATAAATTTCCATTCTGCTTCAGAAGGACACAAGCCTCACTGGGTACAGCGGCCACAGAGGCAGGAAGGGATGTCACACATTTCACCCTGACGTTCCTAACACGGGGCATGTGGCCACCATTGACTTCCTTGCTCCAGGTGAGCCTTGGTGAATTTGAAAACTGGCCAAGCCACGGTCCTGTTGTACTCAGGGCTTATGTCATCGTTTCAAAAGCATTCACATATCTGTGCACTTCCATGAAACAAATGCTTGCAAACCACCCTGACCCAGCACGGGCCAGGCTCCACATCCAGGGCACAAGAGCAGAGTCAGTGCCCAAGTGCCACCAAGAGTGCGGCCCGTCCACTTTCTGGAAAATTCATGTCCTTGCAGTGCTTAAAATGCCATGATTCACTGCTTTTTCCCAGAAGGTGATTCAAACATCCGTAAAAAAAATTGTCAGGACAAAACTAACTCAATTTAGAAAAATAATAATGTGTTCAGTAAAAGCAGCTCAGAGGAATGAATGAATTAGGCTGAGAAAACCATCAAAATACAAAACCTACTCTAGTTCAGCAACTCAGGTTTCCCCGTTTTCTTCTTGTTGACTACCATGCTGTGAATAATTTTAATTGTTTAATGTCGATATCTCTACCAAGCCCCACGTGAAGACTGTTTTCCCATAAGCAAGTAATGGCTTTGGAGTTAAAAACTCATTGAAATTTACCTAATGAATTATTCCTTGAAGCCAATAGCTGAAATTGTCAGAATATCAGATAAAGTATGTTCAAGTCTACTTTTTAAAATATTAAAATATTTTAAAATATTCATATTTAAAATTATTTTTAAAATATTTAAAATATTGATAAAAAATATTTTTTACTTTTAATTTTAAAATAGTGTTTTTCCCAGATGACATTCATCTCAGGGAAAAAAAAAATCATCTTTCACTTTACAATTGCGGGTATTATTTGCCATGGGTAATGGCATTTCTTCTAAATGTCACTACATTTTAATTTTTGTAATTCTATCAGTTTGATGTCTGAAATTCTCCCTGCTACCTCAATTGAGCTCACCTCGTCACTGGTAAGTGCTGTAAGATTTCACAGCAAAATTATGGCCTTATGCGTTATTAGTGTTTATTTAGGAGAGGAAGGAAGGGAGGCAGATCCTTTCAAATGACTCTGAGCATCTACTGAGTGACAGCACTCTTTTTTATGTACACAATTTAATTATCATTTTAATTTTGCATATTCTTGGGGTACAGTGTGGTAATTCTGCACAATATGTTCTGATTATATTGGTTAGTTAAAATTCCAATTTAAACATTTTTTGAATCTTTGATTAACTAGTAGTAACTGTTCCAGTTTATAGGGCATAGTGATATTTCACTACATGCACAAAATGTGTACGGATCTAATCAGGGTAATTAGCATTTACCTGCTGGCATTACTTTACATTTGGAGGCTTCAAGCTCCTTTCCTCTAGTTATTCATAAAATATATAATAGGCTCTTGTGAACTATCGTCACCCCGAGGTGCTGTAGAACACCAGAACTTATTACTCCTATCTGGTTTTGCACCTATTATCCAGTCTATCTATATTCCACCCCGGTAGCCCTTCCCATCTTCTGGTTCACTATTCTACATTCAGATTGAGTGTTTTTAATGTCCACAAATGAGAGAGAGCAGCAGCGTTTGACCTTCCACGTCTGATTCATTTCACTTAACATACTGTTCCATCCGTTTTGCTGCAGATGATGGGATATCACTCTTTCTTGTCTCTGAATGGCATTTTGTTTTGTGTATACACCACATTTTCTTTATCCCTTCGTCCATCAGTGGACACTGAAGTTGATTCCATATCCTAACTGTTGTGAATAGTGCATCAGTAAACACGGGGGTGCAGGTATCTCTTTGATACCCCAATTTCATTTTCCTTGGATCTATACCCAGAAACAGAATGGCTGGACCATCCACAGAGTGCTGGCCCCTAGAGAATGGGAGGAAACTTTTGCACACTATTCACCTGACAAAGGATTACTATCCAGAATGTACAAGCACTCAAAAACTCAATAACAAAAAGAATCCAATGGAAAAAAAAATGGCCAAATGATATGAGTAGGCCCTTCTCAAAAGAAGAAACCTTCTCAAAAGAAGAAATGCAAATGGCCAACAAAATTATTAAATGCTCAACTTCATTAGCTACTGGGAAAGTGCCAATCAAAACCACAATGAGATGCCACCTCACCCCAGTGAGAATGGCTTAGCATCAAAATCACAAAAAAATAAGCTGGCAAGGATGTGGAGGAAAGGGAACTCTTTTACACTGTTGGTGGGTCAATTAGCGTAGCCACTGTGAAGATCACATGGCCATTCCTCAAAATCTGAAGTGGCTGCACTGGATCCCTAGGTCTGCTCCACCCTGCGTTGGAGAGCTGCAAAGAGCATGGAACGAAGGCTGCAAAGGAAACACCTCCAAGTCTCTGCTGCCATGTTGGGTGTTCTTGCATAGGGGGAATAAAATGCGGTCAGCAAGAGGGAGAGAGGCAGCTCCAACTGCCTCCAGCATCCCAACCACATCTACATTCTCTCCAAATCCCCTCGCCACACCAGTGGGAAGACTCTTACCTCCCCTTCCTGTTATTGAGAGATTTTATGTCATTTCACATTTAAGTGTAATTTACATTAAGGGTGATGCACAATTCAGTTCATTTTAATAAATGCCTGTGTAACTGACACTCCTCCCAAGATACAGACTATCCCATCAGTCTGCAAATTTTAGCCATCTGCAGGCAAACACTGTTTTGATTTCTATCATCATAGGTAAGCTCTGTGTGTTCTAGAACTTACACAAATGAAATCACAGAGGGGTGCTCTTTGGAGTCTGGCTTTGCTCCCTCAGAAGTCTGCCTCACAACTCCCCGGAGCTGTTTGTATGAGTACTCTGTTCCTCCATATCGCACTGGATGAATATCTCAGTTTGTTTACACATTTGCCTAATGGACTGTTTTCTTTTTGATCTGTTGCTGTTTTCTTTTGCTCTTCTGAATAGAGCTGCTATCAACTTTGACATGCAGGCCCCATTTGGAGATACATTTTCATCGCTCTTAAATAGGTATAAATAGGTATAAAATAGGTAAATAGGTATAAAATAGGTAAATAGGTATAAAAT
>JAJEJO010001131.1:69173-90401 GCA_020662805.1 Glaucomys volans | reverse complement strand
GTATAAAATAGGTAAATAGGTATAAAATAGGTAAATAGGTATAAAATTATAAGCATATAGGATAGCTATATATTTCACTTTACTAGAAACTCCAGAATAACTTTCCCAAGTGGTTGTACCTGTCGTTTGTGGAAGGAATCCTGCTCCTAGTCATTCACCTGTTCTCTGTTCTATGATGCAATCTCTACATTCTACATCCTCCGAGCAATGAATGTGTCAAACCTTGCCTACCTTCCTCTCTACAAGCTCCGTCTTTACATATCTGCAGCACTATGGCTTTCAGACCATGCTCTCTGATGGGAATTGGAAAAGCTTGTTTTAGGACTAAAAGCCAGGAGCTAGCTCCTTTGTCACACTGTGGTTTTGGTCTTCTCTTCACTCATAACCTAAAATATGTGTTTAACTTAAATGTTCCAAAAAAAAAAAAAGCTGCTAAGTCAAAAGGAATGAAAAAGAAGGAAAAACACATGAGAATCATGTCTGAAAATACTGTGTACATTTAGTAATGCCCAATAAACTTTCCAAACAAGTTTATTAATAATAACTAATGATCAGGACAGAAAAAATAAGTAGACAGTGGCTTGGGACATGTCATTTACCACTCCGGTGGCATCCCAACAGAGAACCAAGAGAATGAACTCATCCTTCACTTGATAGCTAGCACATGGGGGCATGTCTATGGCCTGATTTTAGAAGAAGCCCTGATATCACCATAGATGATATGCCTCTGTCAATTAATTATAAGTTGCAGCGCTTTGGGGCTAAGATTTTATATGAACAATAAACTTTTCTTTTATAAAAATACCATCCAGGAAGAAAGCAGCCCTGTTGACACCTTGATTTTAGCCAGGGAGTTACATTTCATGCCTCTAATCCCAGAACTGTCAGATAATAAATTCATGCCAATTTTAAAAAAAATGTGAAAGTATACACAGCTGGCCCTCAGTACCTGAGAAGGAGTGGGTCCAAGACATGCCCCCCCATTGACACCAAAAACTGTAGATACTCACGTCCCATATATGAAATGACATAGTATTTGCATATGACCTGCATACATCTTTAAATTACCTCTAGATTACCTAAGCCTACCTCAATGGAAATGCTTTGTTAATAGTTGCTATGCTGTATTGTTTAGGGAATAATGCCAAGAAAAAAGTCTGTCCATGCTCAATACAGACACTTTTTTTCTTGACTATTTTCCATTCACAGTTGTTTGAATCCAAACGTGTGGAACACACAGATATGGAGACTCAACTGTGTATTTTGTTGTTGTTGTTACTGTGTATTTGACCCAGGGGTGCTTTACCACTGAGCTACATCCCCCACCCTTTTATTTTTTTTATTTTGAGACAGGGTCTCACTGAGTTGCTGAGGGCCTCACTGAGTTGCTGAGGCTGCCCTCAAACTTGCCAGCCTCCTGTCTCAGCCTCCCAAGTTACTGGGATTACAGGTGTGCTCCACCAACTGTGTATTTACTATTCATCGAGAGAGATTCTCTATCAGTATTTATGCCCTGGTGTGGTCCTTTCACCTTCAGGTGACACTGATCCCAACTTGCTTAGTAGAGACTAGCACTCTAGGCTAGCTCTTGACCTAAGGCCTACAAGATACCACCAGCTCTGCATTTTTTGCTGTTCAAAGCACTGACCCTGCATGGAGAAAGTTCAGCTATGCTGCTGGAAGGCTGACCTGAAGATGACACAAAGAGAGGGAGAACCAAGGAGTCCAATGGACAGTAAGAACAAGGGATCCAGATGTGGGACCCCATCAGGCCATGTGGAATGGTCCAGTCAGGCCACGTGGAATGGTCCAGCCCCAGCAAACACCAATGGAGCAGACGCGAGCTGTCCCCACCTTCTGAATCCTTCACCCACAAACCAGAAAGAAAACAAATTATTATAAGTCACCAAACTTAGGGGATGAGTTACACATCAATAGATATGGTCTTATGGAGAATTCCTCATGACTACTTGACTGAGGAAGAAAAGTTTTAAGCCTGATTTATAGATGGTCCTAAATGATAAACTGGCATCACCCAAAAATAGGCAACAGTAAGACCTTGGCCACACTCAAGAATGGCCCTGAAAGACAATGGCAAAATGAAATTCTCCTAGTGGACAGAACCTCCATAGTGACATCTATACTCATCTATGGTTGGACTCAACAGGAATACTTAGATGGAACATGGTTTTTTAAAAATGGTGACAAAATAGCTATTGGAAAGAGGTATATAGATGGAGCTCTCTGAATGCGCACAATGGGAAGATATTTGGATTCCATGTGTCTGCTCACTAATGAGCAAGCTCAGCAGAGCAAGTCTTTTTTTAACATTTTTTATTGGTTCTTTTTAATTATACATGACAGTAGAACCCGTTTTGATATAATTATAGAGCAGGGAATATATCTTTTCTTTCACAATGTAGATTCATACGATTCATATAATCTTACATATACATAAGGTAATACTGTCTGTCTCAGTCTACTATTTTTCCTTCCCCCACCCCTTTATCCTCTGTACCATCCATACTTCCTCTATTCTTTTCTTATACCCCCCATAACCACCCTCCCATTATGTATCACTGTACCACTAATCAGAGAAAACATTCGGCCTTTGTTTTTTTGGCTTGGCTTCTTTCACTTAGCATGATATTCTCCAATTCCACCCATTTACCAGCAAATGTCATAGTTTTATTCTTCTTTATGGCAGAGTAATATTCCATTGTGTATATATACCACAGTTTCTTTATCCATTCTTCAATTGAAGGGCATCAAGAGAGTCTCTTCAACAAATGGTGCTGGAAAACTGGAAATTCATATGCAATAAAATGAAATTAAATCCCTATCTCTCACCCTGTACAAAACTTAACTCAAAATGGATCAAGGATATAAGAATTAGACCTGAGACTCTTTGCCAGATAGAAGAAATAGTAGGCCCAAATCTTCTTCATATTGGTTTAGGACCAGACTTTCTCACCATGACCACCAGAGCTCAAGAAATAAAAGGAAGAATCAATAAATGGGATGGATTAAAACTAAAAAGTTTTTCTCAGCAAAAGAAACAATAATGTGAAAAGAGAGCCTACAGAGTGGGAAAAAATCTTTTCCACACACACTTCAGACAAAGCACTGATCTCAAAAATTTATAAAGAACTTACAAAACTTTACACCAAAAATGCAAAGAACTCAATCAATAAATGGGCTAAGGAACTGGGCAGACACTTCACAGAAGATGATATACAGGTGATCAACAAATATATGAAAAAGTGCTCATCATCTCTAGTAATTAGAGAAATGCAAATTAAAACCACCCTAAGATTTCATCTAACTCCAATTAGAATAGTTATTATCAGGAATACAAGCAATAATAAGTGTTGGTGTGGATGTGGGGAAAAAGGCACACTCATACATTGCTGGTGGAGTTGCAAATTGGTGCAGCCACTCTGGAAAGCAGTGTGGAGATTCCTCAAAAAGACTTGGAATGGAACCACTATTTGACCCAGCTATCCCACTCCTCAGTTTATACCCAAAGGTCTTAAAATCAGCAAAGTATAGGGATGCAGTCACATCTATGTTCATAGCTGCTCAATTCACAATAGCTAGATTGTGGAGCCAACCTAGCAGAGCAAGTCTTAATAATACAATTTGACCTATTACGTGACTGTCCATTTGTTTGTTTGTCAAACCACCCCAGTCCTTGCCCAATAACCACATTGATCAAGTGGCCATGGTGGCAAAGATGGAGGATCTATATGGGCCCAATAAAATGAATCTGGCCCAACTACTGTTGAGCAGTCAGTCTTCCAACAGTGGAGCTCAACACTGAGTCTCTGATACATCTTCATTCCCTGGGAAAATCATCCAGTCATCTGAAGGTATTGTGTGAGGGGTAGTGGTTTATTCTGAATGAAAAAAGACATTTATTCTGCAGATGAATTTGCCTTCCCTGCTCATAATGCTTCTGCCCAAATGAATATTTATTGACTCTGAGACTCCCTCATTAATTATCGTGGTATTCCACAGAGCCTGGGTTCCAACCTAGTAAACCATTCTGCATCAAATAAAATGTGACAACAAGCTCGTGCATAAAGAACTTTCTAGTCTCATCATGCTTCCAATCAGCCACTGGTCTGATAGAATAGTTGAACTGACTATTGACTACTCAGTTACAGAACAAAATGGTGGACAAAATTTTGCAGTGATGAAGTTGCCGTTTAGCAAAGAATAAAAGTTTGGGTCATCCTGCCAAGCAAAACAATGACTAGCTAGAATGGGTAGGGGAAGAAGGAAATCACAAGCACCAGTTAGGCCTACCTAACAGTTATAGAAACAAGGACTATAATGATTTTGACTATTGCTTTCCTTATTTGATATGAGTATTTGTGAAGTCACACATTAAGGATGTTTGTTTTCATTACTGTAAGTTTAGCAATCAGCAAGAGCTCCTCGGGGCTGTTACTCCCTCTAGCCTGTCCATCACATAATGTGTCAGGAACTGCATGTGGGCAGACTAACCAGTGACAACAACAGCAAAAAGAGCAGCCTGGGGCAATAATGATCTTTGCGCTTGAGATTACAGAATTGAAAATTGTCATATTATGAGGTTATTAGGATCAGACATATATCATCTGGATACCCACTGTGAGAAGACACCACCATCTGTGGTTCCCCATCCTCTACTGTGAGAAGGTGCCCACCACTTTGGGAATGCCCATCAACTGCTTCCAGAAAGATGGACTTTGCAGTCTTAACCTTCTTAACCTTAATCTTCTTAACCACTCCCCTTCCTGCCTCAACACCTTGTCTCTGGAATTGATTGGTCTGCTGTGCAGTGAGTAGCTGGACTTGGGTCCAGTATCATCTATGGGTATATCAGCCAATTATTAGTCTCTTTTTCCCATCTCCCCTTATACTAGTACCTACTATGTCGGATTTGTTCATGATTGGTTGACCTCATAACTCAGTATTTAAGTTACAAGATATCAAAGAAAGACCGTGGGACACTCTAAGAGGAATAATCTCACTTAGAAGTGGAACAAGTGACAAATGAAAGTGTGCACTTTTGCAGGGAGAAATGTTTTTGGTTGTTTGAGGGACATCTGCACCATGCTGGAAAGTTAAACGTGGATTAAAAAGGTATGCATGGATTGACAAGGAGTGTACTATGTAGCTTCCTATTATGCCAACCTGTCTTCTAGAATTATGACTAACACAACTCCCTTTGGGGAAATTTGAGCAAGTTTTGGAAGACAGAAGTGAAGACAGAAGCCATTGCTTTTTCAAGATCACCATTGTTAGATTCAAAGAAGGATAAAGGCGGAGTGCTGGCAGAGTCTAACTCTGGTCCTGTTCTCCCTTCCTCTGCACCTGACTCTTCTTCCTGACTGCCAGCCTTGCTGACTGTAATGGTTAATTTAACTTGAAGGATATTTTTGGATAAAATTAACATGTAAATCAGTGAACATAGCCTAAAGCAGATTGTCCTCCATAATATGGGTGGGCCTCATCCAATCAGCTGAAGTCCTTAATAGAACCAAAAGATCCACCTCCCTGAGAAATAAATTATTCTCCAGCAGATCCTTTGTCATCGTTGACCCTCTTGCATCTCAAGTTTGCCAACCCCACACTAGATTATAGACTTCCCAGCCTCCAAAAACACGTGAACCAATTCCTTGTAATTAAGTGTAAACCCTTAAGATGAATGAATTAATGAATCCTATTTGTCCTATTTCTCTAGAGAGCCATGAGCAAGACATGACCAGTGGTCATTTCAGACCCACAACCACACGGCCCTGTACCTCCCACAAGCTCTGCCTCCCAGGAGGCCCCCAGCTGATGTCCCCACCTCCCACACTCCCTGTGAACTCTACAGTAGTCCCCTGAACTAGTGTTTGAAAGGCAGAGTGACATTTCTCTAATCCTCCAACTCCTTCCAAACCCTTCCTTCTCCAGCTCCCTCAATTATTGTGGAAAGCTTTATTCCTAGAATAATTCTCTTATAATGGTTCTGCTTTCTTTATTGTAACATGACTGATGCATTATCATTCTTTTAACTCAGAAGAAACTGGGCTCACATTCTCAGCACAGAAAGCAAAGCACTTATGTTCTTCAAACAGCTCGGATTCCCCATCTCATTCATTCATTCATGGAAGAAATCATCGCTCACTGCGCACTATGGCCAGAATTAAATGCATAAAAGACTGTGATGTGCAGAAAACCAGGATCTAGAACGAGGACCACTGATGGGGACCTGACAGGAGGAGGTTTTGATTCAGTAAAAAGAACTCTGGACAATTAAGCCTGCCTAGGACAGAAGGTGCACTCCATTCTAAGGCAGGGAAGGCCTGGTGCTACAGAGAACCCCCACTTCAGAGGTATTGGTACATCACTGAGCAATGCTTAAACTGGTGTGCACACTAAATGTTCACCAGATTCACTTACGTTTTCATCTATGGCTCCATTATATATAATAACAGCTCCATTAAATATAATACATTATCCTGTCTATGAGATCCCGAGATTCCATGACCTGTCCATTTTCTGAGGTGACTATGACTTACCATAGGATGATAATGGTCTCAGACAAACCAAAAGGCAAGCCAATTGATGCTTTTCGCTCACCTTATGCTGGGCAATTTTCATTAATTGTTTCATAATCTTCCCAAAACTCTGAGAGGTATGTTTTATCATCACCACTGTATGGATTAAGATCTGACTTAAGCCAGATACACTGACTTGCCCAAACCTCTCAGTTACCAAGCAGAAGACTCTGAAGTGTAACCCCAAAGCCCACGGGTTTTCCCTTGATGCTTTCATACCTCAAGTTTCAGCATTATCGTGTGATAATTAACAAGATTATTAACTATTACTGTTCATAATCATTATAGATTATTAATTCTCACATAAAGATTAAAGTTTAAAATTTTTCAGGTAAATTCTTAATGAATACATATTTTTTAATTTTTTTTAGTTGTCAATGGATCTTCTGTTTTATTTGTTTATTTATTTATTTATATGTGGTGCTGAGGATCGAACCCAGAGCCTCACATATGCCAGACAGTGCTCTACCACCGAGCCACATCTCCAACCCACAAAGACATATTTTACATGTCTCTTAGAACACAATTTCTTTTAAACATATTAAAATATTAACAAGCCGGGCGCGGTGGCGCACGCCTGTAATCCCAGCACTTGGGAGGCTGAGGCAGGAGGATCGCGAGTTCAAAGCCAGTCTCAGCAACTGAGCGAGGCCCTAAGCAACTCAGTGAGACCCTGTCTCTAAGTAAAATACAAAATAGGGCTGGGGATGTGGCTCAGTGGTGGAGTGTCCCTGGGTTCAATCCCCAGTATCAAAAAAATAAAATAAAAAATAAAATAATAAAATAAAATAAAATATTAACAGTGCATCATTTCTTGAATGGTTTGTATGTTCCAATCACTCCAAAGTGCTCTACATTCTCATTTGGTCCTTACAGTATCCCTGCAAAAGGAGGCAATTTTTAACTTTTTACAGAGGTGGAGAATGAAAATCAGAGAGGTTAAGAAATTTTTCTAAAGTCAATCAGCTGGTAGGAAGTGGTGCTGCTGGAATTCAGACTCTGCACTCATTGACTCTGCAGCCCGCTCTCTGGACTCCAGGGGCACAGTGGCTGTCCCTTCCGGCCAGGAGAGGGGTCTTGGATTTGGCTTCCTGTGTGTTCCAGGATGACTGTTCCTTTACCTGCAGGTTCCAGTATTCTTTGCTGTTTCTTCTCCCTCTAGATGTCCCCCTAAAACAGTGCCTTGTTTATCTCTCTGACAGTTCCTACCTTCGGCCTGTTTGTAAGATGAGGAAGGCTCACCCCCATCAAGGCCTCTGGATTTGAAGAATTCATATGTAAATACAAAGAAGATCTTAATGGCTTAAATTGGTGGGAGTGACAAATGGCTGCCATTTGTTGCAACCTAGGTGTTCCAGGACATTTCTTCCATTTGCTCAATCAAGCGCACACTCATCAGGAGATGACTTTCAAACCCACAAAGGATTTCCTTTTGCCTTTAAACCACAGCTGGCTGTTGCTGTGTGGATGTTTAAAACACCCAGGTACACGGATTGCCTCATCAGCAATCAAGGGAAAAATGATTGCATCTTTGCAATACGGACTTTGGGCTTGTCTCCTATCTGCTCCCATTACCAACATCAGCACCAAAGCAGAAAAATAAAATTGAAGGGAAGAGAATCGGTTTGCAGCTTGTTACAGGGAAAGGAAAACTACATCAGAACGTATGATTCATATGCAAGGAGAATCGTACACATAAACACACAGTGGGAGAGAGAGAAGCTCACATTTATAAAGAGCTTAATGTATACTGCCTGCAGAAGCCCTAGGCGAGAGATGTTGCTATTTCTGTATTTTAATGGAAAGAACTGGTTTTAAAAAAATCCAAGTTCATAAACACCTCCAACTCAAAAAAGCCCTGGCTTCTCGTCCCAGGTTTTATTAACTTTGCAAACAATATTATTTAAAGTTCTCTTCAACACTCTGAATGGTTGCATGTGGTATCATTGGCCTATTTGATGTTTCAGAATAGATATAAATCATAAATCCCAACAGGGAGCTTGAGAGCCCTCTGCAGCAGCTTCTGCCCACTGTTTCCCTTCCCCGTGCCTCTCACCCCCGTGTTTAAGTCTCAATAAAATTTGTTTTGAAACCTTGAAGTTTATGATGAGAGTAAATAGAAAAACAACTGCTCCCCCTCCCCCAATTTAGAAAACTTCTAGCCATCTGGCAATGAACCTGCTGTTCCTGGCAGCCCAGAGCCCAGCCCATCTGACTTTGGGAACAACCCTCGCTTGGTCTGCCGACTGGTGGTTTTAGATGGGGCTGTCATTCAAGATGCTGTCCCTTCCCCTCACAGAGGTGATAAACCTGGCCAGATTCTCTCCCCAACCCTGGATTCAGATTTTTTACAGCGAGATTCTAAGAGAGAAGGCAAATGGAGAAGACGCGTCCCAAGAGCGATGCCCACAGATCTGCCCATTATTTCTCCAGCTCCGCCTGGCTTCTTGTCAAACATACGTCCGTCCTATTTAATCATCCTTTCTTTCAATTCTGTTACTATGCCACATCCTTCAAGCACAGTTTTTAATTTTAATTTCTCTTTATTAGAAAGAGTGTATTTCTTTTGCCAGCAACCACAGTGCCTGAACTGACAGACCCTGTGGACCTTGACTATGTGGGCCACGGTCACTGCATCGCAGGACACCACTCTTGGCAACGTGGTGACATCAGGCTCCAGGTGTCTCTCCATCTCCTGGATACCCGTGACCCTTCCAGCTGTGTTTACGAGATGAGCACATCTATGGTCAATTTGCCATTATTAGCTAATCCCACCTAAGATGATAATGACTGATAACATCCAGAACTGCATCATTCTGGAAAGAATGAAAGAAATTTGTGTTCAGTAAAACACACACACACACACACACACAAAAAAAAAAAAAAAATCTCGTAAACACAGCTGGAAGGGTCACGGGGAAGAGTGAGACTCTGATCATGGGATTCTAGATATGCTAACTAAAATATCCACGTAAATCATTTTGTATAATCTATATGAGGTCATTTAGGACCCTTTGCCCCAAAAGATCTTCATCATTCATGGAATCTCACACTTAGGGAATTCCTCTGCATAGATTTTTAATTACAATCACTCTTGTTCCTACACACATGACAACTTATGTTCTTCTAGACTCAGTTTATTGAGATTTCAAACTTTTACAAGTAATTGTTTTTTACTTTTTAAAAAGATATTTATTCTTTCCTACTAGAAACAGACCTTCCTGTGCATTGATCAGACATTAAATTGCTGGGATCGAAGCCTCTGACTTACCTGAGATGGCTTATTTTGATCTTTGCACACTAATGATGCAATCAGAAACTCCCACCATCTACACCATCTCACAGACGTTTCATTACGTTCCTTTATGAAATAAGCTTTTTAACTAAGGACAAGAGAAACTGTCAGTTAATGTCTGCCTCCTTTCCTCTGCAGGTGCATAAAGGGCTGCATGGAGACAGCTGTGTTTCCTAAGGGGCTTCTAATTAGAAAGGATCAGGAACATACCCACGTCCTGAGTTTCCCATATTTCTTGGTTTTACCATTCTTACTCCAGCTATGAAATTCAGTTATAGCACGATCCTATAAATATCAGTCATATTTTAAGAAAAACTCAAATTAGGCAACTAGAAATGTGTTTGCAAATCAGTTGAAACTAGTTTAGGATCTGGACCCTAAACACTACAGATTCCCACTTGTCGCTATGTTCACACCACTGGACACGACCTTGAAAACACTTCCTCCCCCTATTCAGTCAGTTCCTCCCTTTCTTCCAAGGGATCTTTTCCTTCCTCCAGGAAAGGTTCTGTGAAGTCCCGCCTCTGTGATGAGTCTCTGCCCTGGGAACCATGCACATCTGCACCTGCCTTGTGTCCGGGACACATCGCACAGCTGGACTTACACACTGTGACCGCCAGGGGGAGCCCGAGGCTCCTCCCTGAGCTTTAAAAAAAATGTCCCCAAGCAAAACACAATTGGGGTGCAGGATTGACGACGCACTGAGGGAGATGTTTAGCTGGAGGAATGAAAATGAATTGAGTGGTCTGCTTTTAACAGGGTTTGCGGATTTCCTTCTCTTGTGTGTGGTCAATAAGTAAAAATTAGCAGGTAAAGATTAGCATTTGGAGCCAGGCGCGGTGGCCACGCCTGTAATCCCAAAGACTCAGGAGGCTGAGGCAGGAAGATTGCGAGTTCAATGCCAGCCTCAGCAATTTAGAGAGGCACTGTCTCTAAATAAAATATTAAAAAGTGCTAAGCTGGGCGTGGTAGCGCACGCCTGTAATCCAAGCGATTTGGGAGGCTGAGTCAGGAGGATCGCGAGTTCAAAGCCAGCCTCAGCAACTTAGCGAGGCCCTAAGCAACTCAGTGAGACTCTGTCTCTAACTAAAATACAAAATAGGGCTGGGGATGTGGCTCAGTGGCCGAGTGTCCCTGAGTTCAATCCCTGGTTCCAAAAAAAAAAAAAAAGTGCTGAGGATGTGGCCCAGTGGTTAAGCGCTCCGGGTTCAATCCAAAAAAAACAGATTAATATTTGGACAAAGAAATGATAAATGTTTGAGATGATGGATACAGTGGCCTGGCACATTCATCTAATCTGCTCATTACACATTGTGCACATGTATTAAAATGTCACACGGTTCCCCATAAATATCCACAATTATTATGTGACAGTTAAACATCAAAATGTACTAAAAATAATCTAAGAACAGTCCTTATTAAGAGAATGAAGACACACCATTTACAGCAAATAAAAGATTTATATCCAAAATATATAAAACTTTCAAAACTCAGCAATAAAAACAATCTATTTAAAATATGGGCAAAAAGATAATTTCATGAGCACCAATACATGTCAAAGCTTACCTAATCATATACTTCCAATAAATGCAGCTTATTGTATATCACTTTTCCACAATAAATCTGGTTTTTCACATTAAAAAAAAAAAGTTAGCATTTGGTACAAACTTGACTTGCCATCAATCTAAGTCTAAATTTAAAGGCGCACAGGAGACTCTTGAAGTTGAGCATGGTTCAGACTATAAAGCAGGGATGGAGTCTTCAGAGGAGCTAGGACCATGGGGGTCCTCTCCATGGAACACATCTAGGACTAAGGCTGGAAGATGGAGATTCAGGAATCTCTGAATTCTACCTCTGGTCAAATCTTGTTCTACCAAAAATCATATAACCCAAATAATCAATTTATATTTCAAACTCTGTCCAATCTAACTAATAGTTTGGAAGTTGTCTCCCAGCATCCATTAACAACGTCTTCTGCACAATAAATGTGAAATATTCAATGATGTAAACTAGAAATAGTTTAAGAAATAGTTTCTTAAATTTTAAAATCACATGAAGAAAAAGAAACAGCTTAACCAAAAGAACCTACTAGAAATAACACATACAGTTGGACAAAGCTGGAAACACCATAACTATTATGGTTTAGAAATGAGGCATCCCCCAAAAGTTCACCTGTGAGACAGTGTAAGAAAGTTCAGAGGTGAAATAATTGGGTTATGAAAGCCTCAACCTAATTAGTGTATTGACCCCCTGATAGGGATTAACTGGGTGGTAACTGTGGGCAGGTAGGGTGTGGCCCGAGGAGTGGTCACTGGGGGCGTGCCTTTGGGGTTTGTATTGTGTGAGCTGAGCTTAGTCTTTGTCTCTGCGTCCTGGTGCCATGTCAGGAGCTGCTTTCCTCCACCACACTCTTCCGTCATGGTGTCCAGCCTTATCTCAGGCCCAAGGAATGGACTAGGCCAACTATGGACTGAGACCATGAGCACCATATAAACTTTTCCTCCTTAAAATTGTTCTTGTCAGTCTTTGGGATGCAGCAGCAAAAATAAAGCTGACTTAAACAACTTGTTCTTGCAGCTATTTCCCCAGACTTCAAGCTGCAAGGATGAAGGGTTCAGGCCTGCACTATTCACCATTGGGCCCCATACACAGGGAAAGCCCAATAAATATCTAGTTAATTAACTGCAAGGAACTCAAAAGTGAGTATCTTTTCTATTGCTACTGTAACAAATTGCCACAAACCTAGTGACCTAAAACGGCACGAATTTTTATCTTCCAATTCTGTAGGTATAATGTCTCTCTTGACTAAAATAAGGAGAGCGGTGTTGATCCCTAAAGTTGGTCTGCAGTTCATGGTTTCACCACCTCCTCCATTTTCAAAGCCAGCGGGGTAGCACAGCAGATCTTCTCTAACCAGGACCCTTCTGCCTCCCTCTTATGAGGACTCTTGTAATTACATTTAAGGCCAACAAAACCCAAGATAAATTTCCCCGTTATCTTTAACTTAATTACATCTGCAAAGTCCATTTCACCAGATAAGGGAACATATTCCCAGGATTTGGGGACCAGGACATGAACACGTGAGGGCCATTATTCCACCTGCCACTTCGCACACACAAACACACATGCAAATGACCCTGTAGCGAGTCAGACATGCTGAAATGCCTGGGGGCTGAGATGGAGGGGTTTAGAGTTTCTGGCATGGTTCCCACCACAGAGGCAGTGAGAGAGCAAAGGAAGCCACCACTTGCCCTCTGTTGGAGAAGGTGGATGCGCTCTGTCCTTTCTGCATAGAAACCCTCAGGGTGACAGCCTCCTCGTGACCTCTTATACTAGAGTACCACTGCGAGGTTCACGACCAAATGTTCAAAGACCAAAGTGTTGTTTACATGTGACTAACGCTTATGGGAAACACTTTTGTAAAGAAAATACTCACTCTACCAATTAATTTCTTGCATATATATGAATTTTCATACCAAGAAATTACTAAAACTTGGGATGTGCCACATGTATATTATCATGCTCAACATCCTGAATCCCACTTAGGAAGTTACCTCCCCTTGATTCCTTTGGACTTTAGCCCTAAAGAAGAAGAAGTGTTGGGAGTTTCCCTCAAAACTGTATTCTCTATGATCTGGTCTGGAACAAGAGATCGAGATAAAGGGGAGGCAGGAGAAATAGAGAAGGGCAGAGTAGGGAGGAAAGGAGGAGAGAGAGGGGAGGGGAGGGGAAGAAAGGGAGAAGAGAGGACAGGAGAGGAGAGGAGAGGAGAGGAGAGGAGAGGAGAGGAGAGGAGAGGAGAGGGGAAGAAAGGGAGAGGAGGCAGAGGGGGAGGGGAGAGAGGACAGATGTAAATGCTCTGGGCTTGGTTTCCTAGGAAGCCACAACTTCAGCAAAGCTTGCATTTGGTTTTCCTGAGCACGGGAAGCCAGAGTGGCAAAACCTGGCGATAGCAGGTGGCTCCTTACCAGCTGGCCCCATCGCCAGCACAAAGTGCACTCTGCCCACCCCTGAGAACGGTCTCCAGATGCTGCATGAAAACTAAATCCTAAGTGGAAAGTATGGAAGCAATGAATCTGCAGGCTTTCTCCTGTCTCCTGCCTCTCAGGGGTCCAGTCCACCTGAGTTGTTTTATCTGATCCTCTAGAGAGAACACCCTGGGCATGGCCTTTATTTGTGGAAGAGGGTCAGATCCCAGTGAACCTGGCCTTGACCTGCTCCAAATCCTGTCTCAGCTTTCACACGTGGCCAGGGCCTTTGGGAGAGAAACCCTGGTGGGGGCTTGCAGCCTCCAACCGTCCTGGTCTAAGTCTTTGACTGCGTCATTCAAGGCCTCACCCAACTATTTAAGACAGCTCCAAGGAAACTAGGCCACAAGACCAAGACTCTGTGTCACTTGAGGCGTGGACTGCTGAGCTTCTTGCATCCATGAGCACAATGGGGTCATGGTAGCCCTTCTGCTTTGATGCAACCATGTTCCTCTATGTGAAGGAAGTGAGCCAGGAGCTACCAAGCCTGCTGAGCAGCTGCCCAGGAGCCCTTGCTACAAAGGAAGTTATGATCTAAGACTTATGAAGATGAAACAGAGGGGACCCGAAGCTCAGCAAATCAGAGACACATAAAATTGGACCCAATATGGAACCCCAGTAATTATTTGTACATTCGCTTCATTATACGGAAAGGAAGCACTTTGGGATTTCAATGGAAGGCAACATCTCCCAAGGCTAAGGATGGGATGGTCTCAGAAACGAACTGACTCTATTAATCCAGGAAGGAGAGACAATCATAGCTGATTCCCAAGATGCAGGGTGCAGGATGATGTTTTTTAACACACACACACACACACACACAAAGCATCAGGCTCTTCCCTAGAACTATTCCGTACAATATTCCATTTGATCTACAACTCCATCTGCAGACTAAGGGTTGTTATTCCCATTCCACTAACAGGGAAGCTGAAATAGCTTGGGAAAGGTCAAAGTAGCAGAAAGAGCCTCAAAATAGGCAAGAGTTAGGAGAGAAGAAAAAGATCTGTATTTTTTAGATAATTTTTATTTTTTTAATTAGTCACACATGACAATAGAATGCAGTATGATACATCATATATAAATGGAGTATAATTTCTCATTTTTCTGGTTATACATGATGTAGAATCCCACCAGTTGTGTAGTCATATATATTTACCCCCTCCCCTCCCTTCACATACCCCCACCTAATCTGAAGTAACTCTATTCGTCCCTAGCACCCCCCTCTCCTTATTGTGAATTAGCATCCACATATCAGAGAAAACATGGGGCCTCTGATTTTTTGGGATTAGCTTATTTCACTTAGCATGATATTCTCTAGTTCCATCCATTTACCAGCAAATGCCATCATTTCATTCTTCTTTAAGACTAATATTCCATTGTGTGTGTGTGTGTGTGTGTGTGTGTGTATGTGTACCACAATTTTTTATCCATTCATCTGTTGAAGGGTACCTAGGTTGGTTCCATAGTTTAGCTATTGTGAATTGAGCTGCTATGAACACTGATGTGGCTGCGTCACTGTAGTATGCTGATTTGAAGTCCTTTGGGTATAGGCCAAGGAGTGGGATACCTGGGTCAGATGGTGGTTCCATTCCAAGTTTTCTGAGGAATCTCCATACCTCTTTCCATAGTGGTTGCACCAATCTGCAGTTCCATATCCTCACCAACATTTACTGTTGCTTATATTCTTGATAATTGTCATTCTGACTGGAGTAAGATGAAATCTTAGAGTAGTTTTGATTTGCATTTCCCTAATTGCTAGAGATGTCGATCATTTTTTCATTTATTTGCTGATTGATTGTATCTCTTCTTCTGTGAAGTGCCTGTATTTTTTAAGGCAGGAAACTCCCAGACCTGGGAGGGTGTTCAGCTGGGCTGCAGTTGGATCGTGATTTGGAGGCCCAAGGTGAGCAGGGAAGGACTACCTGCTAGGAATGGTGGGTGCTCAGGCTTTCAGGATATAACCCTGTTGGTAGTGTAAGGAAAGAGGCAGAGACTGAAGGAGAGCTCTGTGGTTTGAACACCACGTGCAGAAATCTTAATCCCCAATGCAATAGTGTTGGGGGTGAGGCCTAATAAGAGAGAAATGGGTCACAAGGACTCTGCCCTCATGATGGATTGATGTCATCACCTGGCATGTCACGACCAGCATGACCAAACTCTCAGGTCTGGTGAGGGGCGAAGGGGGATTGGAAAATAAAGATTCACAGACACAGATCTTGAAGATTAAGCTAGGATCAGATGGCGCCTGCTCTCTGATGGAGATGCAGATCTGAAGAGTTATGCCAGCAATCTTTATTTATATATGTCTCATTATACAACCATTATTCTTTGTATTCAGGAAAGTTACAGAAACTAGGACATCTATGTAGCTTTTCTGCAGTTGCAATCCACAGTTGCAAAGTGCAATGTGAGAAGCTTTGTGTAGCTCTCAAGAAAGTCCATTGTTAAAAGTTGCTATAAAGCAGGCAGGAACCTGAGAAGCAGAGCTGATGAAGCATTGTGGTTGTCTAGCATGAGAATTCCTTCCTTCCTGGGAGCTGTGTGCCTGAGATAAGTTCAGAGCTGGTAGGGCTCTTGCACAGAGCCTCCTCCTACAGGGCAGTGCCACAGCAGCCAGGCATCCTGTGCCCTTGCACAGAAACATTCCCAGGAACCAGGCATGCCACACCCATGATGGCATCAGAGACCCCTGATCTCAGTAACTGCTCTCCCATCCTCTGTCACTGCTCTCAACACTGGCAATAGGTTGATTGTCAGAGTGGATTTGTTATCAAAATGAGTTTGACCCTCTCTTGCCCCAGATGTCCCACAGCAACACAGTGCTCTCAGCCTTCCCCGCCTCCATGGCCATGAGCCAAATAACCCTCTGTTATTCATAAATTACCCAGTCTCAGGTATTCTGTTATAGCAGTAGAAAACAGACTAAGACAGAGAGGAAGTTTATCAGCTTCTACAGTCCATGTAGAAGAAAGTAGAGGCACTGATGGGTTTGAGAAGTTGCATGTGAACCCTAAGGTTCTTGTGGGAACACACCCAGACAGTCCAGGGCAACCAAGAGGAACCCAGTCACTGTTCACCTGTCTGCACTGATTGTACCGACAACAGCGCACAACCCTCACCGTGGGCTGGCTCCATCAGACACTTCAGACAAGTGTGAAACTTGCCATTCACTGTGACTCAGGGGTGGATTCCCCAAAACAGAAGGTACATGAGGAATCGGGACCAGCCTGCCTTATCTTCTACACCTCCTTTCTGGTCATGGAGTAATACCATTTAGCACTTCAAATATTGGGGAACCCCTAGAGCTTTCCAGGTGTTCTTGCTGATAACTGCAGACCACCAGATGCTGGGAAAAGCAGTAACAGTGATCACAGTCACTCTCAGGATGCAGCTGGAGTTAGCGCTAGCGGATGAATGAAGATAAAATGCAGGTGACCTGTTTCCACGACAGGGCGTTACAGCACCAGTGTGAACACAGGAGCTTGGGAATTATCTTTCATGCAGTGAATTAACTCCTCTCAGGAAATGTCCAACCTGAGATGTGTTATAAGGGAACATGCAAGTCCATGTGCAGATGCTTAGGACAACAGGTTTACATAAGCTTTGGGCTTTTACAAGGACCTAAGCTTCCCTGGAGATCACAGAAAAGTGACCACAGGGTATCTTCTTGTCAGGCAGCTGTTGGCAAGGGGGGTCCTGTGAGGAATGGTTAAGGCACCGTCAGAGCCAGCAAGCTTGAACCTGCTGGGCTCCCCAGATGCCCTCCCAGGTCTTCCGTCCCTTCTGTGCCTGCAGTTACTGACTGGTTCCTCTCACTGCCTTCAAGTCCTCTCTTTCCTTCCCTTTGAGTGCTCAAGGTAGAGTTGAGATCTTTCTTGGATCCCCAGTAAAATTTTTTGTGTAAGGACTTAAGCAACCGGAGAAAAATATTCTAGTCCTAAAAGGAATTTCAAGAGAACATTTACGCTTACGCTGGTACAGTACGTTGAATGATGATCCCCCAAAATACAGGTCCCTGTTCTAAATCCCAGGACCTTCAGAACCTCTCTTCATCTGAAAAAAAAGTCTTTGCGGATGTGTTCAACTTAAAAGATTTTTGTTATTTGGACTTGAAATGTTTCTCAAAGGCTTATGATTTGAGGGCTTGACCCTCAGTAAAGCAATGTACAGAGATGGGGCTTAAGGAAGTGATTGGATCATGAGGGCTCTGACCTCATCAGTGGATTAATCTGTGGACAGCTGAATGAACTACTGGGAGACAATGGAAACTGTAGATTGCAGGGCATGGTTGGAGGAAGTAGGTCATTGGGAGTGTGCCCTGGAAGAGTATTTCTTGTTCCTGCCCTCTTCCCTCTTCCCCTTGCCTTCCTTCCCCTCCCCTCCTCTTTTCTTTCTCTCTCTCCCTGCCTCCCTCCCTCTCCCTCTCCCTCTCTCTGCCCCTACCTTCCTGGCTGCCATGATATTCCTCCACCATGCCCTCCCTCCATGATGCTCTGTCTCACCTCAGGTCCAAAGCAGTGTAACCAGCTGACCATGGACTGAACTTCTGAAACCATAAGCCAAAACAAACCTTCCCCCCTTAGATGTGTTCATGTCAGGTATTTCTGTCACAGTAATGAAAAGCTGACTAGTACAAGAACATTGTGATGAGATTATCCTGGATTATGAGGTGGTCCCTAAATCCAGTGACTCGCACACTCATACAGGAAAGGCAGAAGGAGATGTGAGACAGACAGAGGACAGAACACAGGAAGAGGAGGAGCCACTCAGCCACAGAGGTGGTGATTGATGATGGATGCCAATAGCAACCAGAGCCCAGAAGAAGCAGTGAGCACAACTTTCCTAGGGCCTCTAGAAGGAGCACAGTCTCCACAACACCTCAACTTCAGTCTCCTGGTCTCCAGAATGAGAAAATGCATATCTAGTGCTTTAAGCCACCCTGTGTATTGTAATTTGTTACACAAACTGCAGGAAGCTAGGATACCTGGTTTTCAGAAAACAGCTTAAACCATTGTTAACTTTTTCTTCTTCCAGCCACCATCCTGAAGGGATGCAGTAACACCATCCACCAAACCCTGACCTCCACGCCACACCCAAATGCCTGTGTCCATTCCCACATGACCACCATCACCAGCATTAAAACTTCAGCAGGTAAAAGCAGTTCAGTGCCCACAGAAGACCCATTTATGGGAATCTTGCTGGAGTTACTGGGAAGAGAGGACAGAAGATGAGCTGGAGCCGTCAGAAGCCATCTTGACACTACCAAGGGATGTGGGTTCCAAAAGGGGTCAGCTCTGAAAAGATCAGGGTGGAGGGTAGAGACATCCCTGGACACGTGTGCTGTTCAGTGAAACCAGCATATATCCCTTTTGTGAGAATTTGAGTCGATTAACTTTCTTTCTCTTACAACCCACTGGGTTCAGAATTCGAAGCCACTTACACCCAAGGACAAATACATTGACTGGGGCTTCCTATGAGAACAGCCCTGAAAACCAATATTCATTTGAGTGATGATTCCTGTGATTTTTGTTTTTGTTTTACTTTGAAATTAGATTAAAATATAATAAGAGAGAAAAAGATGAAAACGAGTCACAGTACTAATTTGTCCTGCTAGTAGCATTTTCTGTGACTTCACCCCCAGTTCTGGTCACTGGAGTATTGAGTTACCTCATCTTTTCAGCTAAATCCTGCTTCCTTATCAGCATCTATCGCCAATCTTCCCGCCTTCAGGGAAATGATGTACAAAATAATAAGCTTGTTGACGTGAAAAAGGAAGAACAAAATGTACCAAATGTGAGTTAATAGGTAAGGACATTGCTTCATGTCCTGCTGGAAACAAATGCACATTCCTCCTACCTAGAGGCAGAATCTGTCCAACCTATTAGCAAAGATAAGAATGGTGTTTGAGATTTGCAGAGTTTAAGTGCTTTCCCATCAGCTTCTCTTTTAATACTCTCTAGTTGCAGAGCCCTAATGTACATGGGACAGGACACTGCCTGTTACAGATGAGGAAACAGGCTCCAGGGGTTGAGTGACTTTCCTGGGCCAATCAGCTCATGACTCTTTAAAAGAGGACCACTCCAATTATAAAACAGGTGAATCTGAGCATTGCTTCCTCTGCCTCAGCAAGGGATCGATGAAGCTCTACATTCACTCAGCTTCCTTCCAAGTTGCTAAGCAAAGGCCTGGGGAGGCTCATCTTTTTTAATTTGGTTGGCACCCATTATAGATGAAGAGAGAAACAAATCTACCATGTGGTTCCAGAGCTGGGCAAACCCTCCATTCCAACTGCTCCTCCTCACCCCGGCTCCCATCACACCCGGAACGAGCAAGAGAAGCCTTTTATTTCACAGGTAGGGATGAAGTATGAGTCATCCCGTTTAGTGCTGACCCAACTCCTTAGTGGAAGGCATTATTTCCCTCATTCTGTAAATGAAGGAATCGAGGCTCTCAGAGAGAAAATAAATTGCCCAAGGTCGTACCAGATTCAGAAACAGGACTGACCAATTGCAGTGCCCAAATTTGGTTGGTTAGACCAAAGTTGTCTAACCAACCAAAAAGCTCATGTGTGAGACAATGCAAGAGTTGAAAGGTGAAATGATTGGGTTATGAGACCAGAACCTCATTGGTGTATTAGTCCCCTGATCAGGAATAAATGAGTGTTAAATGTAGTCAGGTAGGGTGTGTCTGGGTGAAGTGAATCATTGGGGGCAAGCCATTGGGGTTTATAGTTTGTCTGCAGCGAGGAAATCTCCCTCTCCCTCTCTCTCTCTCTCTCTCTCTCTCTCTCTCTCTCTCTCTCTCTCTCTCTGTCTCTCTGCTTCTTGATTGTCATGTCCTGAGCCACTTTCCTCCATCACACCCTTCTGTCATGATATTCTGCCTCACCTGCAGCCCTGAGGAATGGAGTCAGCCTTCAATGTACTGAGACCTCTGAAACCATGAGCCCCCAAATAAGCTTTTCACCTCTAATTGTTCTTCTCAGGTCTTTTGGTTGCAGAAGCAAAAAAACTGACTAAAACAACCATGTTGATCACACACACACACACACACACACTCACTCACACACAAATTCCTCTCCTCACCCCAGAAAATGTAGGTAGGGGTTGAGTAGAGCTCCCAAATACAAATGTCAATTCTGATTTACCACCTTTGGCTAGGAATTCTGCTACTGATTTGTATCTATTTCTGATCATCCAAGTGCCATATGATAATTCAAGAAATAAACTCCAAACCGTACTAAGTCAATTGCAATTCAAAGCAAAGGGCCAACTAGATTAAATGACACACTAGAAACTAGGGTGAAGGA
>JAJEJO010001131.1:40701-62104 GCA_020662805.1 Glaucomys volans | reverse complement strand
ACCTTATTACACAGACCAGATTTTGCAACTCAGAGAAGGATAATCCCCAACCCAATCCCCAAACAATAAAATCAGTAAGAGCAGGTTCCAATCAGAGCTGGTCAGTATGGTCCAAAGTGATCTAGAGTTGTCATGGCAGTAGGGGCTTGAAAGTCTGATATTGTTGTGGTTTGGATGTGAGGTGTCCCCCAAAAGCTCACATGTGAGGAGGCAATGTAAGAAGGTCCAGTAGAGAAATTATTGGGTTTTGAGAGTATTAATCTAATCAGTAAATTAATCCCAGATGGGATTAACTGAGTGGTAACTGGAGGCAGGTAGGGCATAGCTGGAGGAACTGGGAATTGCGGTGTGACTTTGGGGTATATATTCGTATCTGGCAAATGGAGTCCTTCTCTGCTTCCTGATCACCATGATCTAATCTGCTTCCCTCCACCACCCTCTCCTACCATGATGTTGAGCCTCACCTTGAGCCCCAAGGAACAGAGCCAACTTTCTATGGACTAAGACATCTGAAACCGTGAGCCCTCAAATAAACTTTTTGTCCTCCATAATTGTTCTGGTTGGGTCATTTAGTCACAGCAGTGAAAAAGCTGGCTAAACCAGCCATCCTAGTAATTGTAAAGTGCTATCTCATTGTGCTTTTTTAAATTAAAAATTGTGGTAAAAATAAACACATAGCAAAATTCACCATCTCCATCATGTGTAAGAGTTCAGTTCAGTAGATAAACACACTCATATTGTTATGTCACCAATCTCGAATATGTTTTCATCCTGCAAAACTGAATCCCTGTGCCCACTGAGAAACTCCCCATTTCCCTCCTCTCCCACCCAACCCTTGGCAACCACCTTTTGTATCACCCCAAACAGAAATTCTGTACCCGTCAAACCCTAAATCCTCATTCCCTCCTTCAATTCCTGGTAATTTGTAACCTACTCTCTGTTTCCATGATGCTGGCTATTTTAGATACCGCCTATCAATGGAATCATACAGTATTTGTCTTTCCACGAGTGGCTGATTTCACTGAGTATAAATTTCTCAGGCTTCATCTATGTCATAACACATAAACGATTTTTTTCTTTTAAAGACTAACTTTTTGATGACAGATAATGTGGGAAAACACAATAAATAGCTAAAAAAAAAAATGGGGGATTTGTTTTTACAAAAAAAGATGAAAAATTTACCAAAAAAAAAAATTACTTTTTTTCTTTTAAAGACTGTTGTATGTTTATTGCATTTACTTTATTCATTCTTTCAACCATGTATATTTTGGTTGATTTCACCTCTTAGCTGTTGTGAATAATGCCACAATGAACATTGGTGTGAGTTTCTTTCCAAAATCCTGTTTTCAAATCTTTTGGATACATTGGATACATACCCAAAGTGGGATCACTGGACCACACGGTAATTCTATCATTAATGTTTTAGGAGTCCCTATATGTTTTCCATAGCAGCTGTTCATTTTGCATTCCCACCAATCGCTGCAAAGAGGTTCCAACTTCTTCACACCCTCTTTAATTTAATTTTTTTTTTTTCTTTTTTATTTTTTTTTTTTGGTTGTGGCCATCCAGACTGGTATGGGGTAAAATTTCATTATGCATAAATGTACATTCGTCCTTTGTCTGTTTTTTATTCACATTTTTTACTGTTGTTGAGTCACAGTTGTGGTCTAGGTGTTCTAGATATTAACTCCTTATTAGATACATGATTTGCAATTATTTTCTCCTGTTCCATAGTTGCCTTCTCACCCTTGATTGTTTGCCTTAATGTGAAGCATTTCTAAGTTTGCTGTGGTCCTATTGTCTGTTTTCTTCTGTTGCCTAATGCTATTTGTTTTGAATAAGAATCGAAGATTTGTTCCTATGTTCTCATCTAAGAGTTTTTGGTTATGGTTCCTATACTTAGGTCATTGATTCATTTGAACTGATTTTTTTATATGGTGTAAGGTAGGGACCTAACATTATTCATTTATATGTGGAAATCCAATTGTTGAAAAACCTTTTATTTCCCCCACTAAGTGGACTTTTCATTCTTGCCAAATATCAACTGACCACAGATGTGTGAGCTTCTCAATTCTGTTCCACACATTGTACTTACTGTTGCTATTTATTACTCTTTTAAATTAGTGAGTTCTCTACTTTACCCTTCTTTTGACAGATTTTCTTGATCATTTGGGACCCTTTGCAATTCTATATGAACTATGGATTTGCTTTTCCATTTCTGAAAATAAAACTGGAAAGATCTTGAGCGATACCCAGTGTACCATGCGAGCTGTGGTCCAGCATCAGTCCAGCAGCAGCAACTTGAGTGACACCTTGCCATGAGGCTACCAAGATGTTCCCCAGCAGCTCAATGGACAGGTCAGACACCACTGACCTGCCAGACAGGCAGGACTCCTGTGGCCCACTGGGGCACACCCTGGCCTACGCTGGCCTCAGTGGCTGCTATGTGCTTCCCAGTGATACTGGTCTTGTAGGGCAGAGTCCCGAATGTCAGCCAGGGAATGTGTATCTGTGGACCATACCCCGGCAATAGTGCAGCTCACACTCAGCAATGTGAATCCCAAAGACCTCCAGAGCATGCTGCAGCAAGGACCCCAAGTCCATTGTCTCTCAAGGGTTAGGAGAGATGCTAAATGGCTTCTCCAGCATCTCATCTCTGGAAAATGACTCTTGACATTCTCTCTACATGTGTACATAACAAGTGGGTGTATGTGTGTATATACATACATAGACATATATGGCTATAGGTATGAGTATAAATATCTATGCATCTATATGCATGTTAGATCAGGGCTTACACACATGCTAAATGTATATAGGATCTCCTTTTCCTTTTTATAAAACTTAGATTTATCTCAGATCCATGCCACCCAACATCTCCTGCTGAGTTATTTGGTGGGATTTGCAGAGACTTCTCTGGAAAACTTAGAGATCCCAAAGTAACTGTAAATGAAGCAATATATCACTCACCTACAGAAGAACAAAAACAGTCTCCCACTGTCTCCAGAAGTTGTGGCCTTCCAGAACAGTCTGCCCCTACAGGCAGGGTGGGGCAGATAGTAACAGGTGAGAAACCTTTCAGAGAAAACTTTCTGTTCACCCCAGAGACCCTTCCCTTCCACCCAGAGGCCCAAGGCCACCCATACCTCGCCTCCAAAGGCACAGGAGGAAGATCACAAGAAGACCCCCTACTACAGCTGCTTTGGGTTTGTACATCTACAGCTGCCTTGAGTTTGTACATAGGAATAAGGGATAGGGAGACCCTAAATCCCATAGTAGCACAGTATTCCCTGCGGTTGGGGAAAAGGAAAAACTAAATAATACAGTGGTAATAAATACTTCAAATCCTAGAAATGCTATAGGACTAAATCTCTGGCAATGAGAGGGAGAGGGGGAGAGAGAGAGAGAGAGAGAGAGAGAGAGTAAGTAATGGGAGGTGGGGAGAAAGAGAGAGAGAGAGACCCAGTGCAAGTTTTCAGACACTTCTAAGTTTTCTGGAAAACCTAGTGACTATATATTACAGGCCTGGAAGGTTGTCTCAATATCCTAGTTAATCAGAGAGCCCATCCTGCCCAAGACAGAATGCCCTAGTGATGACATTATTCTTACTCTGGAAATGAAACACCTGTCCATTTGCATATTCAATCACCTGTCATGTTTCTGATGAATATCCACGGGAGCCCAGAGCAGGGTTCCACTTTTGATTTACAAAATTGCAGAGTTTTGCTAAAAAACAATAACTATGAAGTAATATCACTGGCAAGGAGGTCACCCAAACCGACACAATCAAATATGTGTTGACCCTCAAAATGGTCCCAGAGGAAGGGAATTATATTCCTAAAGAGATCAATTTTACTCAAAATTGCTCTATTACAACTGCTCTCACAATGAGTTTCTCTCCCTCTCTCTCTCTTTCTCTCTCTCTCTCTCTCTCTCTCTCTCACACACACACACACACATTACCATTTGGCAAACCTTATTTTGGGGTGGAAAGCGATAAGTATATTACCTATATTGCCACCTCCTACATCAGCTTCCTGCTTATATGTGCAAGTCTGCCCGCAACCAGAGCCATTCCCAGCGGTCTTCAGCACCCTCACCCTGGACCTTATGCCATCTCACCAGCTCATCCATTCTACCTGGGCCTTAACTTGTTCTACACCAAAGCAACTGGTTTTGTAAACTGGAGTTTGAAAACCTGAAGAATATAACATGTTACATCTGGGTTGCCCAGGGTCATAACCCAAACTGGAAATCCCCACCATCACCGAGGGTCTCCTCTCCCCGTGTGTTCCTTCTGTTCTGTGCCCCTTGCCCTCATTTCCCAGGATGATCCTACCCCGATAAACAGCCAGCTCCATCCTCAGCCCTCAACAGGTTGCTGATGTCCACGGGGACAGCTCCTGGCTCTGCATCAGGACACTTGGCTGCATTCTGGAGCAAGGGGCCTGCAAGAGGGTTAGAAAGGAAGTTGGCCAGATTCTACCCAGAGAAAGCCGGACAAGGCCCCCAAGGTGAAAGGCTGTCCAAACACAAGGAGGATGTTCATCATCTGGGCAGCTGCTGCTCACAGATGTCCACTACTGACGTTGTTTTGATCATGAGGCAAAAGGAAGTTCTGGTAGTAAAGGATTCAAGATAAATTTTATCAGAAGAGAAGGACTCAGAGACAAACTGGACAGAGACGATACAGATGATTGGTTGTCCAGTGTGGGCAATGCCTCAGAGAAGGCAATGCCATTTAAAGAGATGCAACATGATAGATAAAGTGCATGTGGAAATGACAGGTACAGTTTTGGAAATATTGACTTGGAAGGGCTTGTAAGTCTATAGGTCAAGGAAGTTTCCAGATTCTCAGAGTCCATTAGTGGCAGCAACAATCACCTGATGGCCTTGCATGTGGTACCCCTCAACTGTCCTAATTATGTCCATCACCAGCTGGTTCTCCATCCCCAAGTCTGTCAACCTCTGCAGACTTGCCTTACCCTCTTCTGTCTCTGAAAACCGCCCCTCCCCCAGCCAAACTCCACTTAATCTAATTAGTAGGTGTGTGAGCCCTGGACACACACTTCACCTCGCTGGGCCTCAGCTGCTCCGCTGTAAAATGGGAGGATTAGAATGGTTAACTTTAAGGGTCCTTCCAAGTCCGCTCTAGGTCTGAACACCATGCGGCACTTCGTTGAGGCATCGGGAGGGGGCGCCAGAGAGGCTCCCTCACGACTTAAGGCAAAAGCCCGCCAAGGTACCCTCAAGATGCAGCTGAAATCCGTAAGGCAGAACATAATTTTGCACGTTCCCCTTAGACAAATCCGTGAGTCTGGAAAATCATTCAATAAACAGCACGTGCAGCCAACTCCCTAATATCTTCATGCTCTTTTTACTTTATTAAGGTGGAAAAAGAAAACACGGTTACGTGCTCTTTACCGAGAGTTAGAGTTAGTTAAATGCATGAATTTTCAAGGTATGTTAGATCCACCGGGCACATTACAGTCTCCTGGATGCTTTTACATATTCTGATATTCCCATCCCAGCCCAGAGCACAGCAAGAGACCTCAGCGCTCCCTTTGGCTAAGACCAACGGTGGACAGAATCTGCTGGGATCCGGTTCCTGTTGGCGTCCCCAGGGCTGGACCCCACAAACCAGCATCCTAGATGCAGCGGGAGGGTCAACCCTTCCCTGTTGGGTTCTGCAGGCCCTTTTTAAACTTGAGATTATGCGGCAGGTGTCCAGCAGGGGGCAGTAGGGCGCACAGAGTACCTTAAAACCCGGCGGCGAACAACTTTGGCGGCGGTGGTTAATGAAGAGCTTGCTCTGCTCTCTTCTCGGCTGGGATAAACCTAAGAAGGAAATGCCCTCCAAGTTTAAGAGGCTAGCAATTCCGCGGTTTTTTGTTTTTTGTTTTTTGTTTTTTCCTTTTCTTTTTAAAAGAAGCAGAATCATCGTCTTAATCTTTGTAATTATAACCAATCGATGAATTTTCTGGCTTGGAAATAAGCAGATTTGCCACTCTGCCCTCCGTGTGGGGTCTAATCCTGCTCGTTATCACTTAACAGAAAACCTGCCACTTGTTCCGTGCGCCTTCTTTTCTCGCCTCTAAAGTGCCAATTCTTCTCACCGATTTGTAAAGACCAGATGAATAATGCATAAAAAGGTGTTTTGAAGTGTGTAAAGTGGCTGGAAATGCCAGCTGTGATTATTTTAAAGGTGAAGTTCACATCACAGTATCTTATTTATAACAGCCAAATATGTAAATGATCCAAATGTCCCAAGTTGTCAAATACAAGCTGAGACTCGCTTTTTTCAGTAAGTATTTGAGGGCCTTGCAGTGTGGTCCACTCAAAGGAATTCTTCATGAACACTGAAAGGTACAAAAAGTATGACATCCTAAAAGAAACGTTACAGGAAGATTTTTAATGACAGGGGTATTATATGTGATGTGGGATACATGAAATAAGACAGACCACAGTATGATGTAGGAATATGATTCCATTTAAATATGCATAGATTTAGATCTGTGCATAAGTTAGATGCACTTATGCATATAAAAATGGGGAGGGGAGTGTCAAGATATTACCAATGGTTTGGGGCAAACTGAATTCAATGAATGGTGACCCTTCTGTGATCTGCTGACTGAAGAACACTAACGGGACCATTCCGTGGTTCCCTCCCCTATATTACTAACATACATTAATATAAATGAGTTGTTTGAATTTGAACTTATATTAACTTCAGGATTGAAAAAATAAACAAAAAATAATAATTCAAGTGAGAATACTTCAAGAAATGAAGGTATTTTAGGGATTTCACACCCTTGAAAATCTCACGGTGCATTTTGCATTCCCATTTGTATTTCAAATATTATTCTTTTTAGGACAGGAAAAAAATCTTTTCCCTCTACCCATCTTAGGGTCTCTACATAAGGTCCTTTTTAAACAGACAACAAAAGACAGTGAAAAACAGGCTAAGTTAATTGACTCCCTTTACATGACAGGAGAGCCTTCATAAGGAAATGAAGACCCGAAGAATCAGTTGAGTGGAGAGTGAAAAGTCATGGAAACACAGGACAGACACCGGATATGAGCTAAGTGTGTTCAACCAAGGGAAATGGTTCCTCTGGGCATCCCTCTGACATGGGGCTAAGAGTCTCCTTTCTTTGGCTCCAGGGAGGGAACTTCTCACAAGAGCATCTTGTAACCTGCTTCAAGGGGAGAAAGAGAAGGTCACCCACCTGCTGTTTCCCAGATTCATTCAGCTTAAAATGTTCAATAGGCTGAGGCACCACAAGGAATAGTGTGTTCTGAACCCTGCCGCCTTCTCAGGAAGTGCCTGTACAAGGGAGACACAGTGGCTCTAGTACAGGAGCAATATAGGACGAGTGACTATCAGGGACATTTTGTGCATTGGTTTCTGCTGGATTTTGAGTGTCTTAAGGCAGGAACTATACTTATCCATGCTCTGTCCTGCATCTTGTGTATAATAGATAGTCAATAAAAGTTAGTCATAGAAATTTTCAAAAATACCAGGGTAAATTAGATCCAATGATTTTTGATCCAATTACAAACAAGTGAAGGAGAAAAGGATTAAGTTTCATGTCAACTCGTGGATATCAACCTAGAGTTGGAAGTGTTGCTGGAAGATTAGAATCACCTGGAAGATTTTGAATATACTGCTGCTCTGATCCAGCCCTCAGAGATGTGGTTTTCTTGGTCTCAGGTGGTCTTGGCATCAGTATATTTTCAAAGCTACTCAGGTTTGTGTACAACTCGCGCGTGAGGTTTCGAATTATGCTGTCCTTTTTTGTTGCCTGAAGGACCCATCAGTGGCTTGGAATCCTCATCAACCTGAGCACATGTCTGGGTGCACATGAAGCTATACTGAGCTTCCTTGCAAGAGAGGTCTCAGTTCTTTTAGAATCACAGGAAACCCTGAGTGAAATGTCCCACCGACAACCATGGGGAACAGCAGACGAGGCCTTCCCCTGGCTGAGTCCCTGCACTGTGCCCCGCTGCTGATTCCTTCTTCCAAAGGACCCAGGAACTCATCCCATGGGTCCCTCCCCTTCATCACTGTCTTACCCCAAGTCTAGCTATTGATTGCCAGCAGCAGAGATGCTGAGGAAACATCTAGGGAAACATTCCTCTCTTGACCACTGTCCCAGGATATAGGCACAAACAGGCAGTTGTGTGTCGGTGTGTGGTTGAAATTTCTACAAGGAATCGGGAAATAAAAATAACAAATATGAACAGTACAAACCATCTCTTAAAACCTCAATCTTAAACCATTGTCTGAGTTTGATTTGGGCATTTCCATCAATCCCAACCTTTTTCTTAGCCTCTTTGTGACTCCATCTGAAACCATCCTAGGACTATCTCTAGGTCTTGCCCTGGGAAGGGACACTTTTCTGCACCCTAAACTATCGCGATCAGCAGGCAAACTCTGGGGTCAGGCGAGGGGCGAAGGGGGATTGGAAAATAAAGATTCATAGTCACAGATCTTGAAGATTAAGCTGGGATCAGGTGGAGCCTACTCTCTGATGGAGATGCAGGTCTAAAGAATTACACCAGTAATCTTTATTTATATATGTCTAATTATTAGGTTAAAGACTATGCAACCATTATTCTTTGTATTCAGGAAACTTACAGAAACTAGGACATCTATGCAGCTTTTCCACAGTTGCAAAGTGCAATGTTAGGAGATTTGTGTAGCTCTCAAGAAAGTCCATTGTTAGAAGTTACTATAAGGTGGGCAGGAACTGGAGAAGCGGAACGGTGAAACATTGTGTTTGTCTAGCATAAGAATTCCTTCCTTCCTGGGAGCTGTGTGCCTGAGATCAAGGTCAGAGCTGAGAAGACTCTTGCACAGAGCTTCCTCATGCAGGGCATTGCCACAGCAGCTAGGCATCCTGTGCCCTTGCACAGAAACATTCCCAAGAACCAGGCATGACACAGCCATGAGGGCATCAGAGACCCCTAATCTCAGTAACTGCTCTCCCATCCATCCTCCATCACTGCTCTCAACACTTAACAGTCAAGTTCTTTGACTTTAACCAGCTGTTAGGACCAATGGGAATCCCCCAGCTTCTTTTAGAACTGAGTTCCTAATATTCAGTCTACATCTAAGAAAGTTCTTTGGAATGTGTTCTCCTAAGATTTCTCATGTGGCTTAAGAGCTACCTCTAGATCTTGCAGAGGATGGTCTCACTCTTTTGGAAGTCTCCATGCCCCCTCACCCAGGAACTCCTCTTCCAAGTTCTCATTTGGTCACTAAGATTGGTGGGGCCATTTATCAAGTTCAGCATCTTTCCCCATTTCCTCTAGTTTGAATGTGCCCCCTCCAATTTCATTTTGAAGCTTAATCTTCCTGTGACGGTACTGAGGTGGGGCCTTCGGAGAAGTGATTTGTGTCATGGAAGCTCTGCCCTTCCAGATGGATTGGTGACCTATATAATGGTGACAGGGAACTAGCTCAGGTGATTTTGCTCTTCCACTCTTCACCATGTGCATGAGGTAGGATTGAAGAAGTAAGCAATAGGTAGAAAGGAGACATAGGAAGGCCAAGGAAAAAAAAAAGATTTTACTGCATTCTGCATACTTTTCCAGACCTGTCACTCTTAAGTGAATTTGTAACTCCCAAATTCCTAGGAAATCTGTAAACCTACCTGAGCACTGTCAATCCCCCCACTCAATAGATTAAACAAAAAGAAATAGGACAGCTGGAGGAACCTACAATTTAGGGGACTTTCCAATGCTATCTATTGATCAGATAATGAAGACCATGTCAGCCTAAGGATCCTGAGACTGACCAGACCTGTCTTGAGATCATTGGCTAATGTCATTCCTGCATACCTTCCCATACTCATGCATCACCAAGTCTTCTTTAAAAGAAGAGTGGGAGCCTCCAAAACTCTCTCACTCTTGAGGGGACCCACATTCTTCCTTGCATGTGTGGTCCTTGCCCTAGCCCCAAAGGCGTCTCTCTCTTGAGATTACCTGCATCCTCCCTTGAATGTGAAATTTTCCTACATAAACATCTGTCTATGCCTCTGACTGACACATGCTGAAATTCTTTTCCATCACACATGCCAAGAACCCTGCTGGTCCTGGGTCAAGTTCATCCTTCTCTCTAGGAACACCTTGGACCTCTCTTTGGAGACAGGTATCCCTGTGTCATGAGAACACAGTGTTCACCCCTTCCTCTGTGCAAGGATACAACCAGAAGGCCCTCACCAGGCACCAAAGACTCCTGTCTTGATCTTGTACTTCTCAGCCTCCATGACTGTGAGAATCAAATCTCTATTGGTTATGAATTACCCAATCTCAGGTATTGTGTTACAGCAGCACAAATGGACTAAGATGTTCCAAAGGTCCCTGGATTTAAGACTTGGTCCCTGAGGATGGTGGTATTTGGAGGTGCTGTGAATCTTTAGGAGGTTGGGCCTAGTGAGAGGTCCTCCGGTCATTGGGGGTATGCCCTCTAAATGGACTATGGGACCAATCTTATTCTATTTCCTCCCTCTCTCTCTCTCTCCCTCCTTCCTCTCTTCCTTTCTCTCTCTCTCCTTCACAACTCATAAAGTGAGGAGTGTGGGAGTGGTTGGCTCCTACATAAGCTCTGCCATCCATCATTTGCCACCCTTGCTAGAAACCCAAACAGATGGGACCACCTGATCTTGGACCTGAACCTCCAGACCCATGGATATAGCTCTCTTTACTTCATAAGTTAATTACCTCAGATATTTTGTTATAATGACAGAACTCTGGCTAAGATAGACACCATATCTTCTCACTATCACATAATCTCCACAAGGATAATAACTATCTTGACAATCCTGGCACAAACAACAGTGCCTGGAGCTTCACACATGGAGTGCGCTCAGTAAGTGTTTGTTGAGTAAGTGATTGATCTGTCCTAAGCAAGCAGCAGAAATTCTTTTCCATCACACATGCCAAGAACCCTGCTGGTCCTGAGTCAAGTTCCTCCTTCGTTACTTTGTAGCCTGGATGTTGGGTGCCATTCCTTCACTTGGACAGCCTGTTTTAAGATCCATTATTCAATGCATACACACATTTTGGGTTACTCAGGAAACACAATCCAGCAATAGAAAAGAACCTAATATTAGGACATACAAATGAACCTCACTGATTTACAATGAGCATAAGAAGTCAGCCACAAAGAGAACATACTATCTGGTATTTATGTGAGGGAGAAACAACAGACACAGGATATGCTCTGAAAACACTCTTCTGTAAGGGAAATGTGTATCTACAGAGGAAATCTACCAGGAAGAGAATGACTAAACCCCAAGAGACTTACCAATGGAGGTGATTCTGACCCAAATCTGCACAACAAACTCCACGGCCTCTTTTCCTTGTTTTAACTGAAGATTCTACATAAGCCAGAGTTCTAAGTCACTTCTTTGTTACTTACTCATTTCTCTAGATAGCTCCTATTTTATCCAGCTTTGTGTTGCTGTGACCAAAATAATTAATAAGAACAATTTAGAGGAGGAAAAGTGTATTTAGCTCAGTTTCAGAGGTTCAGTCCATGGTGGTCTGACTTCGTGGCGCTGGTGAGGCAGAACATTGTGGCAGAAGGGTGTGGTGGAAGAAAGTTCAGGACCTGGACACCAGGAAGCCAAGAGCATGATCTGCTCCTCAGGGAAAAAATATAAACCCAAAGTTATGCCCCAGAGATCCATCTCCTCCAGTCACACCTGAGCCTCCCAGAGTTATCACCCAGTTAATTCATATTAGGTTATAACTTTCATAATCTAATGATTTCACCTCTGAATATTCCCGCACTATCTTAGTGATGAGCTTTTGGGAGACAGCACATATTCAATCCAGAGCAGCTCCCAAGTGCATGTGAGACATAAATGTCAATAATCTTCTGCTTGTCTTTCTCTTGTTAATCTGTATTTTCTTGCAGGAGTTCCAGCTCAGAGCTGAGAAGGGCAGAGAGAAAGCTATTTTGTCCATCCCTACAACACCGTGGTACTCATTATGTAGTATACTTTGCTGTATCTATGCTTGCCTCAATTTTAAAAGTCATTTTTTAAAAAAGATATTTTTTAGTTGTCAATGGATCTTTTATTTTACTTACTCATGTAAATGTGGTGCTGAGGATCGAACCCTGGGCTTCACACATGCCAAGCAAGCACTCCATCCCTGAACCACAACCCCAGGCAAAACATCATTTTAAAAGACTCAAAAGAGTCTCCCTCTTTTGAGACTCTTTCTAGTACCTTCTCTCTCCTCAAGTTCACAGTTAATTAATAAGGCGAAACTATTTACCACTTTAAGGTCTAACTGAACTTGTCTAAGTCCTGGACACACCAAGATATAAACTCCTTATTTCAAGCTGTTTTCCAGAAATGCCTCTAAGGTCTTTGACTAATGATTTAGTTTGGAACCAATTTTTCAAGAGTAGACATGAGCAGGAACCAGGAACATTTGAAACCCTTAGGAAAACATCAAGTCACCTGTCAGACTTGCTGACTGCTATGGAATTAATGACCTCCCTGGCACCCACCCACCTATGACTAAAATATATACTTCCCCCAAGTCCCCGTTAAGCTCAGCACCTGCAACCAATGTGGGATGGAACTTTGGTGTGAGAGCCTCCAACTTCCAACTTGCTGGCTTCTTGTCAATCAAGCTTTTCTTCTGTGGTCACCCCATCTCCGGAGCCAATGGCCTCCTCAGTCAGCAACAGAACCGAACCTTTCATGGTTATGCAGCCAATGACTTGAGATAGTCAGGAGTCACCACGGAGGGATAATGAAGTGGACCCCTGGATGCAATAAATGATTACCCTTGGTAGCAGGCCATGTTCCTTCTCCAACCACTGCTCCTTTCAAAAGACCATGGTGAGACCCTGATCAAACTGCAGAAGAAGAATGTTTGCACAAGATGAATTTGTTGCCAGTGGAAAAGACTTAGTAAACGTAGCTTCACTTCTTATTAGCCGACTTAAAAATCACTCATTTTGGAAGTCACGCAGCTGGGACACACATTGTTCGTTTCCCACTAGCTTCAGAGTAGATGACATGTGGGTTATGGTGATAATGGTTTCCAAGGTGACTTTCAGGGACTTGAGGTTCACTTTTCTGAAACCAGTGACTATTCACCTGGGCCAAGTGTCTGATGTGTGACTGGGGCAGGATCTCAGTCTTCACATTGTCTGTCCCTTTGCTGCCTTGACTTTGGGGTCAGAGTCCGCCCGGCTCTGTGTGCAGACCCGCTGATTGCCCACTGCAGCTGCTGCTGGGGTTTTCTCCTACCCAGCCCTTGCGCTTTTTCGGTAGCTATAGTGACCCAAGCCCCCAGGGTCCTTGAGCCCTATCACAAGGCCCAGATGGTCACGAGGCCAGTATGTTTGCACAGGATGGTGCCAACTGAAAGAGTACCTCAGCAGGATAAATGGATTGTGACCGCATGTAATCCAAGTCTTGTGTAAGAAGAAGCATCTTTTGGAATTTCTGCCCCTGGTCAGTGGACGTGCCCAGGTCCTCGCCCACCCCAGCAGGTCAGTAAAGTTTGCCTCTCCCTTTGTTCTGGTCCCTCATTCAGTACTGTCTCCCTCCAGCTGAAGCCCAATTAAAGCCTTCCCTGCATGTCCACACTCACTTAATTCTGTTCTCACTGTCGCAAAGTCAGAAGTCCCTACCTCCAGTGTCAACTTGGCCTTCTCCTGCTTGAGCTGCCAGCTCTCCTCTCCTCTTCCCAAGGCAAATTCGTTTCCCAGTGTCAAAATTTCTTAAAGATAATATCTACCAAGGCAGAGTAGGACCATTTCCTTGTAGAAGCATTACCATTTTTTAACTTATGAAAATGGGGCCTACTGAACGGTAGTGGCAGGCTACAATCCCACTCTCAGGGTTAGTGATATTGGTAGACTATAAATCTGAAATCCAAGAAGTTACCTTGGATTGTTGATAAGACAGCTCAAATTCAGGACCAAATTTTCTGGGTTATTAAAAAACAAATAAGCAAAATAAAATAATGAATGAAGAATGGTAAAACATGCCACCCCGGAACATAACGAGCTGCCCTGCAGATTAACTTGACTGAAGGTAATAGGAAAGAAGCTGATGGAGAAAGGCCCTCTACCAATCCTCAACTTGCCTACAGGTTCGTCTCCCACTCTACCAGGTAGAGAAGGCTTCTAACCTTCATTAGCCTGGAGATGGCCCAAAGGAATCTACATGACAAACACCACCAAGCAGTCTTCACGTTCCATTGGTTTTTCATTTATTTCCCTTCCTCTACCTTCCCTCCCCTAGAGACTCCAGGTCCTTTTTCTTCATCTTGTTACTTCTCTAATCATGTGTTACCCTTTGTTGAAGACACTACCTAAACCCAAGTTCCAGTCCACCTCTTTGAGAGGTATTCTTTTCCTGAGTTTTCTCCCATGTTAATGTGAAATATACATCTTAATAAACTTGTTTTTCTCATGTTAATCTGCCTTGTGTTACAGGGGTCCCAGCTAAGCACTCAAAAGGACAAAGGAAAAAATTATTTTTCATCCCCTATACAGTCATTTAAAATTTTAAAAACTCACAGAGCACTTTTTAAAAGAATTTCAAGAACTATCAACTGCTGGAGTATTTGAGGGTGAGGATGATGAAAAGGAAAGTATTAAATTCTCAAGTGTGCTTCTAGGAAAAAATGAGTCACTAATGTAATTTTCATTAAGACAAATTGCATGTGCCCTAGATAAGATTTAGTGAGGAAAAGAGTGAAATCAGCTGATGGAATTCTATGCATATTTGTGCTGTAGATTTCTTTTTTTGTATAAAGTTATATGAGTGATTTAAATTCAAGCAGAAAAAATTTTATTAAATTCTTTGTATCTTAGTTAAGACAGTGGAATGGATTTTAATTCTCTTTTAATTTCAAAATTTAGATGCTTCAGACTCAGCCATCTGAACATGAATTATTTAGCAATATTGTGCGTGACACAGCACACATCTACAAAGTGCTAGTCTGATCAAAGCTTCCATATTTGTTTTAAAAATAAAATATGAAAAACAAATGCACTTTGAAGATGGCTTTTCCATTTTTTAAACTCTACACAAAAACTTTTATGCACATATCTCTGTTAAATCTAGATTGGTTTTTATATATTTAACAGGGTGATGGATAAATCTAAAAAATGAATACAAATACCTGTTAATAACAAAGGCACATTCCAGGTTTTGTCTACAAATGCCAATTTTGTTTGATTGGTCAAAACCTGGGCTAAAAGATACAATCATAGCACCATCTCATAATCTCACACCAAAAGGCTGAGGTGCCAGTGAGCATGAGACCTTGATGCTCCCTGGTCTTGGGCTGGGGGAAGGGGGAGGAGTGACCCCTAATTGAGTCACATGATGAAGTGGGCGTTATTTTCCCTGTTGAAAAGTTGCAGAAAGAAATGAAAAAAGGGCTTGGTGCTTTTCCCGGGGTTGACACACCTATAGATGAAAATTTCAGGGTTCAGTTTGCAGGGGGGGGGCTCCACCCCAAAGCCCATTTGGTTCCTGTTCATCAGTCTCCCTGATTCTCAGTAGAGAGAGGAGAGAGAGAGTATGAACTGCCCTCAAAAATAACCCAACCTTCTTAAGTAATCGTTTCCAAATTATTTCTACTTCTTTTTTTTTTTTTTACTACTAGGATTGAACGTAGGGTGCTGTGCCAATGAGCTACACCACATCCCCAACCCTTTTTATTTTTAATTTTGACAGCATCTCAACAAATTGCTCAGAACTGCCTCAAACTTGTGGCCCTCTTGCTGTAGTCTTTCAAATCACTGGGATTACAGGCATAAGCCACCACTCCTGGCTCCCAAATGTTTTCTCAGGAAATCCCTAAAATAATTTGAAAATGGGCACCCTCTCATTTACATCTAAATGCCATCATAAATATTTTCATCACAAAACCAGGCACAGTGGCACATGCCTGTAGTCCCAGCTACTCAAAAGGCTGACAAAGGAGGATTGCTGGAGCCCATGAGTTCAAGACCAGCAAGGGCAACAGCAAGAACCCAATTGAAATAATTAAAAATTAATAAAAAATTTAAAACATTTTCTTCACCATAAATTTAACTAGTTTAAAAGGATGTCATTTCTGACTATGGTAGATCGACACAATAATGGGCTTGACTGAATCACTCCTCCCTGAGTCCACATCCTGGGGCATTTTCTTCCCAAATTGACTTTGGGTTGAGTCTTGGGATATGTTTTACCTAACAAGATATTAGCAAATGTGAGTCAGGAAGAGGCCTGACGGTGCTTGTGTATGAGGGCTTGTCTCTGCTGCTTTTTGAAACCCTAAGACCACCATGCAAGGAAGCCAGTGCTAACCTACTAGTGGAATAGAAATTGCATGAGCAGAGATGAGCTGTGCAAGCTGAGGGCCCCCCAACCAGCCTTATGCTCACAGATGTGTGAAATCAGACCTTGTGAAACCACCCAGCCCAGCTGAGCTGACCCACTAACAGCTGACCTCAGACACAGGCCACCCAGTCATGTCCTGAAGAACTGCCCAGCTGACCCACAGTACCATGAACATCATCTGTGCTTGCTGCTGCTGGCCATGAAGATTTAGAGTGGTTTGTTTCACAGCAACTAACACACACTGTAAAATTTGACCTTTTTTTCCTTTTGTTTTTTCTTTCTTTCTTTGCTTTTTTGCAGAATTGGGAAAATTTGATATTCTAAAATTAAACTATTATGTTACTTTTAATGTCTCCCACATAACCTAAGTATCACAGTAGTATTTTTTCCTGCAGTGCTGGGGATCAAACCAAAGCCTCAATGCATGCTGCACAAGTGCTCTACCACTGAACCATGTCCCATATACTCAGCCAAATATCATAGCAGTTTGATAACCATCATCCACTTAAAAATATCAAAGAACTAAAAAAAAATTATATATTTTAACTCATTTTTCAAATCCCTATCACCCTATAATACTGCTTTATTACAAAAATATATGTATGCATTTGTATGTTATCTCTTACCCTGCACAAAACTCAACTCAGAATGGGTCAAGGACCGAAGCATTAGACAGAGACCTTGCACCTACTAGAATAAAATGTAGGCCCAACTCTACATCATGTCAGTTTTAGAACTGACTTCCTCAACAAGATCCTAAACTGCAAGAAGTACAATCAAGAATCAATAAATGGGATGGTATTAAACTAAAAAGCATCTTCACAGCAAAGGAAAAAATCAAGAATGTGAAGAAAGAGCCTAGAGAATGAGAGAAAATCTTTGCCACCTGCACCTCAGATAGATCATTAATCTCCAGGATATTCAAATAAATCAAAAAACACCAAAAGCCCCCAAATAACCCAATCAAATGGGCAAAGGAACTGAACAGGTACTTCACAGAAGAAATATGAATGGTCAACAAATACATAAAAAAAAGTTCAATATCTCTAGCAATTAGAGAAATGCAAGTTAAAACTACATTGAGATTCCATCTCACTTCAGTCAGAATGGCAATTATCAAGAATACAAGTAACAGTAAATGTTGGCAAGGATGTGGGGGAAAAGGTTTACTCATACATTGCTGGTGGGACTGCAAATTGGTGCAACCACTATGGAAAGCAGTATGGAGATTCCTCAGAAACTTGGAATGGAATCACCATCTGACCCAATTATCCTGATCCTCAGTATTTACCCAAAGGACTTAAAATCAGCATACTACAGTGACACAGCCACATCAATGTTTACAGCAGCTCAATTCACAATTGCTAAACTATGGAACCAACCTAGGCACCCTTCAACAGATGAATGGATAAAGAAAATGTGGTATACTTACACAATGGAATATTACTCAGCCATAAAAGAGAATGAAATTATGGCATTGTCTGGTAAATGGATGAACCTGGAGACTATCATGCTAAGTGAAATAAGCCAATCCCAACAAACCAAAGGCTGAATTTTTCTCTCTGATATGTGAATGCTTACACACAATAAAGAGGGGATGGGAAGAATAGAAGTTCATTGGATTAAACAAAAGAGAATGAAGGGTAAAGGGGGTGGGAATAGGAAAGAGTAAAATGATTCGGACATAACTTTCCTGTGTTCATATATGAATACCTGACCAGTGATATTTCACATCATGTACAACCACAAGAAGGGGGTCCTAAGTTATACTCCATGTATGTATAATATGTCAAAATACACTCTACTGTCATGTAAAAGAACAAATTTTTGAAAAGAAAAAAACGGATGAGAAAAAAATTCATAAAATCATCCATATTTATGTAAAAATAAAGTTTTGACCTTTTCTATGACCTTCAAGCTACAATTATTTTAAAAAATCAATTCTGGATTAAGTTTCCATTACAATTATTATTGATATACAATCATCATCTAGAATATATATTTTGAAAATATGAAATACGTAAAGTAAAATTTCACTGGAAATCATGATGAAATGGGTAGGGCTTTTGTTTTCATTAACATGTGTTTCCATGAAATAATTCAACACCAATTCTACTTTGATTTTTTGTTTTTATAGATATAATCATAGGTAAACCTTATTTGGAAACTATTGGGAATAAGAACTTTATTATGGCAGTTGTATGATGTGACACCTTGAATTATAATGCTCAAATCCATAGACATCATCTGCTACAGTCTGAAGGTATCCTCCAAAAATTTATGACTGAGAACTTAATCCACAATTTGTATGGCATTTGGCATTCCAAACTTTTGGAGGTCATTAGAATTGGACGTGGTCATGAGGATGGGGCCTCCCAGATGGCATTAGTGGCTTCATGAGAAGAGGAAGAGAGACCCAAACATCTCTGACTCCGCCTCACCATGTGAGGCCCTCACCATGTTGTGAGGCAAGGAGACCCTCACCAGATGCTGAGCTGGTCCTGGCACTGAGCATGGGGCTTCCCACTCTTCAGAACCATGAGTTCAATACACTTCTATTTATAAATTGTCAGGTGTTTTATTATCACAACAGAAAACGGACTAAAACATCATCTATAGTTATTTTTAATGCCTCATCACCTGACAACTTGATTAGGTCTTTCCTCAAATCAATCAAAAGTAAATAATTAGAAACTACCTGACTTGCAAAAGCTCCAGTTCCCTGGTCAGCATATTATTTACTTCCTCAATACCCCATTTCTCTGTGTCCACAGGGTGTCCCAGAGGTTCTCCTCCTCAAGTACGCTCCAAGATAGCTGAGAAGTCTCTTTCTTTTATCCAGTGGGAGAAGGAGACCGTGAGAGTGGGAGGGATGGGAGAGAACCTGCATCTCCACCACAAGCCCGTCCCCAGACGGAAGAACTCTGGGAAAGAACCCGTGTGCCGAGTGCCTGTGTATGGATTCTCCTTGGACTATCTGCATCTGGGAACCCCTGGAAATCACGTTTTGGGTCAAGGGTTGTTGCTCTATTGGGTCTGCTTCACCTGTGTCCCACCAGTGCCAAGATATTCCCCAAGCCTAGAAAGGTTGTTGAAAATTCAAAGCCCTGGTTTTCTATTAAAAAAATTTCCAACTTCTGGATCTCATTAATGAATTCAGCAAAGTAGCAGGATATAAAATTAATGCTCATAAATCTAATGCATTTTTATTCGTAAGTGATGCATCCTCTGAGAGAGAAATTAGGAAAAGTACCCCATTCACATTAACCTCAAAAAAAATAAAATACTTGGGAATCAATCTAACAAAAGATGTGAAAGACCTCTACACTGAGAACTACAGAACACTAAAGAAAGAAGTTAAAGAGCATCTGAGAAGATGGAAAGATCTTCCATGTTCTTGGATAGGCAGAATTAATATTGTCAAAATGGCCATACTTCCAAAAATGCTATACAAATTTAATGCAATTCCAATTAAAATCCCAATGACGGACCTCATAGAAATAGAGCAAGCAATCATGAAATTCATTTGGAGGAATAAGAGACCCAGAATTGCTAAAGCTATCCTTAGCAAGAAGAGCGAAGCAGGGGGTTTCACAATACCAGACCTCCAACTATATTACAGAGCAATAGTGATAAAAACAGCATGGTATTGGTACCAAAATAGACAGGTAGATCAATGGTACAGAATAGAGGACACAGAGACAAACCCAAATAAGTACAGGTATCTCATACTTGACAAAGGAGGCAAAAACATGCAATGGAGAAAAGACAGCCTCTTCAACAAATGGTGCTGGGAAAACTGGAAATCCATATGCAGCAAAATGAAACTAAACCCATATCTCTCACCCTGTACAAAACTCAACTCAAAGTGGATCAAGGACCTAGAAATCAGGCCAGAGACTCTGCAACTAATAGAAGAGAAAATAGGTCCAAATCTTCATCATGTTGGCCTAGGACCAGATTTCCTTAACATGACTCCCAGAGCGCAAGAAATAAAAGCACGAATCAATGATTGGGATAGAGTCAAACTAAAAAGCTTCTTCTCAGCAAAGGAAACAATCAGCAATGTGAAGAGAGAGCCTTCAGAGTGGGAGAAAATCTTTGCCACACACACTTCGGACAGAGCACTAATCTCCAGAATCTACCAAGTACTCAAAAATCTTTACACCACGAACACCAATAACCCAATCAATAAATGGGCCAAGGAAATGAACAGACACTTTACAGAGGAAGATCTACAAGCAATCAGCAGATTTATGAAAAAATGTTCAACATCACTCGTTATAAGAGAAATGCAAATCAAAACCACCTTAAGATTTCATCTTACCCCAATTAGAATGTCTTTTATCAAGAACACAGGCAACAACAGGTGTTGGCGAGGATGTGGGGAAAAGGGTACACTCTTACATTGCTGGTGGGATTGCAAATTGGTACAGTCACTCTGGAAAGCAGTGTGGAGATTCCTTAGAAAACTTGGAATGGATCCACCATTTGACCCTGCTATCCCACTCCTTGGCTTATACCCAAAGGACTTAAAATCAGATTGCCTCAGTGATGCAGCCACATCAATGTTCATAGCTGCTCAATTCACAATAACTAGATTATGGAATCAACCTAGATGCCCTTCAGTAGATGAATGGATAAAGAAACTGTGGTATATATACACAATGGAATATTACTCAGCTATAAGGAAGAATAAAATTATGACATTTGTAGGTAAATGGATGATGTTGGAAACTGTTATGCTAAGTGAGATCAGCCAATCACATAAATCCAAAAGCCGAATGGTCTCTCTGATAAATGAATGATGATGCATAATGTGGGGGGGAAAGATGGCAAGAATGGAGGAAAGATAGCTAGCATAGAGGGAAGGGAGGGGTGGGGGCAGGTGGGGGGTAAAATTAATAACAGAGTGTGTGACAAATACCATTGCCCTGTGTAAATGCATGAACGCACAGATGGTGAGACTCTACTTTGTGTACAACCAGTGAAACAATAGCTGTACTCCATTTGTGTTCAAT